>JAJMJJ010000454.1:0-12958 GCA_030568955.1 Geotrichum siamense (nom. inval.) | reverse complement strand
TTTCCCGAATTGTCCAAATATCGTTTGACGACATCACAAAAGGATCCATATAATAAGTAGGTATACTCTTGATTTTTGATTTTTATACGACTTGGTTCAGCTGGGATTCGATTCAACTATTTTTTTGTCGTGAAATTCAACGGTAATGGTGATGTGAATGTATATGGCTTTGTTTTTTATTTTTTCATGATTTGTTATCGGTACATTGATTTTGTGATTGTTAGAAGGGAATTCACTTATCGAAAATATGTTGTTGTTGTTGTTATTTTGTCTTAACGACTTGTTTTACAGAATACTGCTTGAACACTCATTTGGAATCATTATTATCTTCATGTTTTAAATCAGTTAAAGTCGTTCCTCGTCTGTCAATGTCGTATAACATGTGGATTCGTTACTTAAAAGATAGTATTAACTAACCAAATTTTTTAGTTCCAAATGCCTAAGAAGAGAGCTTCCAACGGACGTAACAAGAAGGGCAGAGGTCATGTCACCTCTATTCGTTGCTCTAACTGTGCTAGAATGGTTCCTAAGGACAAGGCCATTAAGAGATATGTCGTCAGAAACATGGTTGAGGCTGCTGCCATCCGTGATATCTCTGAAGCTTCCGTTTACAAGGAGTATGCTCTCCCCAAGCTTTACCTCAAGACTCACTACTGCGTCTCTTGTGCTATCCACAGTAAGGTTGTCCGTGTTCGTTCTAGAGAAGGTCGTCGCATCAGAACTCCTCCTCCTCGTGTTAGATACAACAGAGACGGTAAGAAGATCAACCCTTCCGTCGCCTCCAAGGCTGCCTACTAGATTATTTCTTGTATGAATTGAATTTTTATTTCTTTTGATGTTTTCTTTTATGCGCCAAATATTACAAATATTTCTCTCCAACAGTAGAATTTCCTAAAATTAAGTAATTACATTCTATTTATTTTGGTGGTGATTTAAGGGTGACATAGACATCTGTACCCCAACCATAATAGCTTTGTATCTGTAGCTTACCACCAAAGAACTCAGCGTATGCTCGCGAAAGAGGTAGACCGTAACCCATTCCAGCCAAGGAATTTCCTCCACCCGGCTCGTTTAAAGTAGAGAATCCGTCTTGATCCGAGTCATTAACAGTCGTAAAAGAATAGGCAAAAACATGTTTCTCAAGTTCAGGTTGAATACCACCACCTCTATCTCTTATTCTAATGATCACACCAGTACTAGTTTTGACAATTGTCGCCCAAATTGGTTCCAGTGGTGTATTATTTTTCAAGCTGGTTTCAATAGTTGCGCGGAAAGAATTTTTGAGGAGCTCGGTAAAAATATATTCAATGTGAACAGGAACATAAGAAAAGGAAATATCGTCACCTTGCTCAATCTTAAGTTCAGGTGCAATACCAAACTTAAGCTCACAAATATCAGTAACGAACTCGGCAGCGTGTCTTAGAATTACCCCTGGTGTACAATCTATTTCCACTGCACCAATATATTTTGTTTCATCAATTGGGTCAGTCAAAGCGATATGATGTTCAGCAACCAGTCTAGTTCCAATTCTCGCTCTAAGATGACTATCGATAATATTTGAAGATTCTTCTGCTGAAATGTATTGATGAGCTTCATGAAAACCTCGAGCCAAAACTGGAATTGTATCTGAGTGGGTCTGAACTAATTTTTTAAGGATTTCAACTACCTTTTGATTTTCTTCGAGAGTGGTTGGAGGTTTCGTTTGAGATATTATCTTGAATGAATTAAAATAGATCGTGTAGATTTGGGAAATATTGGGATTAAGAACGATCAAGTATGGGAGGTTTCGCAGCGTAGCTAATCGATGGGCTAAACGAATAGATATAACATTTAAAACTCGTGCTGCATTTGCTAGAAGAATATCTTCCGGGATTGGATATGGTCCAAATTTAACAAGATTTGCCAAATTGATGTTTTCTTGATCATTTGCAGCCAACTAGGAACGGGGGTTAGTTTATAGGTTAATGATAGTTTGCACACAGAAGATAACTAACCTCAGAGATAAGTCTTTCAAATTTGGCAGTTGCAAGATGGTTTTCTTCATGCGACTTTACATTGTGATGATGGTGGTGGTGCGAATGATTCCTCCGTTGAATCCAATATGAAGTTCGAGCATCATATAGTGTATAAAGCGGGTGCGAGGTAGAAATAGCAGTAGCAGCCAAAGTTCGACTAGCAAATGCAGAAAGAAGTCTCATTGAGTTGCAACATAGTCGCAGATCTGAAACCAATCTAGTCATTACTCTGTGGTACTAAATATTCAAGACGGCTTGGTTTGCTATTATCACTGTGGTGGTGACCGTAGTGATTCTTATGTGTATGAATGTATTCTGGTTAGATATGAAGTAAGGTGGGAAGAAGCAGCCTTTTTTGGTGCTGGCGTGTTGGAGTTTTTTTTTGTTAGGTTTGGATTTTCCTAAACTTGGGTTTGAACTGGCCATTTCTATTTGCAAAATTAAAATAAGTGACATAAACACAAATTTATTAATATTGGGGGCAATTGCCTTATTAAGAAAAGATTGCCTTTTTTTCTTGTTGAAATATTCGGTAATGAAGGGGAATCTCGGTCGCTTGTAAAAAATATCAAAATTTCAGGTTTAGGGTACTACAGCATATGCTGTCGGTTATGAGCGGCGAAAGTGGAGTAAAATAGCCATTATGAACCTCCACAACAAGACTCATCGTCAACTGATAAACTTAGATATTATAATGAGATAGGTTTAATACTCTATGTTATCACTGAAGCCGTTAAGACTACAAGGCACTTAGCCAGTTTAGAATAAGAAAAACAAAACAAAAACAGAAAAAAATTATATCACAATTCAGAGTTATATAATGAACCCAACTTCCCTTGTTTCAATAGTTTCAAATTTCATTTTCAAGGCTATTGATTCAACAGTTTTATCGCCGTTTTCATTATTGTGTTCATTAAATATATATTTTTCTTATTTTTTTTTCTTTTCTCTGAATATTTCTTGCTTGCCATGCAATAAAGACAATGCCAGAGTTTACTAGTCTAGAAACTGCCAAAGTTGTTGTGTTTGGTGATGTTAATAATGATACAACAATTTTTGAAAACTTTGCCAAAAGTTTTAAATACACAACATATAACCTTTCCACTAGGGACCAATTAATTCAAGATTTTAGAACTACACTCAGTGATGCAAATGCGTTCTGGTTGACTTGGGAAAACTTCACTCCAGTAGGAGGCATGGATAGTGAATTAATTTCATACCTTCCTGTATCACTTAAGCTTATTGTCACTTGTTCAGTTGGGTATGATAATTATGACGAGAAAGGTCTTGCCAAAAGAGGCATAGTTCTTTGCAACTCTCCAGGACTGGCGGCATCTCCAGTAGCAGATCATGTTCTTTTCCAGACTCTTGCACTTTACAGATTTTATGGTGTTTTTGAACGCCTATTACGGGATCATGGTATTACAAATACTGCTCGTACTGCTCCTTATTCCAACGGTTGGCAAAATGGTAAACCAATATTGCACAATAACGACAAAAATAGCCCTTCATATGATTGTTCAAAAGATACATCTCCTGTCTTTAGTTTTGGTGCTCGTGCTGGAGGCAGAGAAGTGAAGCAACCTCGTGGGCATAATGTGGGTATTATTGGATTTGGTGCAATTGGGAAAGAGATTGGCAAACGACTATTTTCGATTGGGATGAATATTCATTATAACAAAAGAACACCTCTCACACTGAAAGAAAGAGCTTCTTTGCAATACCCTGCCACTTTCCATACCAATGTTGAAACATTACTACAAGTAAGTGATTTAGTGGTTCTAGCATGCCCACTCACCAATGAAAATTATCATATTATAAATGCCAGAACAATTAGTCTATTACCAAATGGTGCAAAAATTATAAACATAGGTCGTGGCAGTCTTATTGATACAAAAGCTTTAATTAATGGCCTTAATAGTGATAAACTTCATGGTGCTGCATTGGATGTTTTTGAGGCTGAACCTACTGTTGAGCCTGAGCTTAGAGACAGATGGGATGTAATTCTTACTCCACATATTGGTTCATCTACCATTGAAACTTGTCATGGTGCTGAGCAGATATGCGTCGACAATATGACAAATTATTTCTATGGGAATAGAGAATTAATTACTTCGGTAAATGTTCTTTAAAATGGTATATGTCAGCTGGTACTTTATGATAATGTTGATGAAATTTTATATACACTATAGAAAAAAGCTGTTTGCTTGTTATAACCGTGAGAGATAAGTATGTACAAATATGTGTATAATTCAGTTGCGTATTAATGAATTTTTATGTGACTGACATGAGTCCGAATAGTAATGTTCTTGTGATTCAAGTTTATTGGACTACAATAATACAAGAGCATACAATATACCTGGGAAAAAATCGTAATCAAAAATAATATAGCGATTCTCCCAGTATATGTAACAACATTTGAAGATATTTCTTCAGAACACATAACTATGTCTAGTGACTAGTTAATAGTGTGCAACATACATATATACCACAAGTATTATATTTATGCATTACTGGAACATACTAAATTTACCCATGTTGTTACTTTTTATGATATACTATAGATTTCATATATTTTTCACTGATATGATAACATTTACCCCAGAATATTTAAGTTAGATCAGGAACATTATTTACGTAATCATGACCAATGATTACCAATTTTATGAAAATGAGGAATCTGGCACTGTATGTGTCCGTTAACGTTAATTTGTTTGCTATATAATCAGCTTGTATTTTGTATCTTTAATCGATGCTACTGAACCAAAAATAAAATTATAAAAAAGTTCGATATCATATTTTTCGTGCTTTTTCTAAAGCCACTGTAGTACACTTGAAGGAATGCACGGAAAACTACACTATTTCCATCTGTACAACACGTCGAGGGTCAAGTTGAGGTGTATTCTATCATCACAGAGACGGCGGTATTATTTGAAGGTTGCCGAGAGAACCTTCTGATCAAGGAAACAGACGGCGGAGGTCTTGAACCCCAGAAAATCAGCCATTTTGAACCAATCAAAGTCCTAAGAGGGTTCGAGGATCGAGACAAAGCCCGTAACTTTGACGCAGCCGTGTCTTGTGGAGAACGAATCTAGAAGAGTCATCTCTCATACTATCATCCTGTTATATGTAGTGGCGCTACTTACAGATGTGTTTGATGTAGGCAAGTATAGTAATATTGTTGAATGGTGTGATTTTACGCTGTTTATTCATCAGATACCACATATCATCATCATCACTATAGCTGAGGGAGAACTTGGAACATACAACTTTTTTGTCCTGTATACACATGATTGGCCAATCATAATTGAATTAAAACAGTATCGAATACGGTTCTTTGGACCGGTGGGTTACTGCGTTGTTTACTGCTTTGGGACAAATCGGAGCGACGGTCGGGTTTCTTATTTACAAAGGGTAAGGGTAACTTTGCTTGTTTCCGTGTTCGCCCAAAAATTAAGGTTTTGACCTTTTTTCCGGATTTCTATTGCTGTTCTTGCTTCGCCCATTGTAGTTATATTTGATAGGTGACATATTTATTTTTTTCATTATTTTTTTTTTTTCACTTTTATTTCCTTCTTTCCTCTCTCGAAATAACATCCTTGTTCTTTTCAACTACTACTAATCTCACAATACTCATCTAGCTATTGTGTCAAACTTCTATCTCGAAGTACACACACATTTTTGGAACATTCCGTCGTTGTGTGATTGTCTGATATCTACTACGTCTCTTACAATCATATCAAATGCCTCTATGGAGTAGTGAATGAACAAATTTATTGTCCATCTTTATTCTATAGCCCTTTAGCTTTTGACATTTTCTCGGATCACTTGTTTCTGCTGCTGTTTAAAGTACGTTGTTTCTCGTTCAATTCTCTCTCTATTTTCAACTTTCTAACTTCATCTGTAGTCATGATCTTGAAGTCCTTTTCTCATATCACGAGGCATGCGGCTCTGACTAAGACCTTGTTCACGACAAACTCGTCTTCTTCTTCGCAGCAATCTTTCTTCGTCACTACTAACCAACTGGCAAGACAGCAATCTCAACTTGCACCGAGAAATAGCTCGGCTTTTTCAAATTCTGACTCTTCTAGTAGTGCTAATCCTCACAACTATTCAGCATTATGCAACACTTCATCCTTCTCAACTCTATCACCTCTGGCTACTTTGGATGATGACAAGCGAAAAGAAGCTATCTTGGCTGAGTCAACTGGTTCTCATGGTTCTTTCATGATCTACAATCAGCAGCATTCTGTTCCTTTACACAGTAATTTGCAGACCAACCACTCTGCCCCAAATAGAAGAAGAAACTCTACAAGCACTCTCGATGATCTGACTCATATTTCACCCAGGGGACGAAGACGGTATAGTGTAAACAAAAGACTAGATTTAAATCATACTGCTGTCAGAAAGCCAACTACTCCTCCTTCGTCTCCAGTTACTGGTCCTGTCAATGATGAGACAGACCCGATATTAGCACAACCTTCGTTATTAATTCTAGAGAAGGAAGGAACTCAATATGACACGGTCCTAGAGGATCCAAGTGAAATTGTAGCAGAAGGTGTGCCACCGCCACCATCTGAACAATCATTAAATACAGATTATATTTCGATTGATCCACTGGATGTGACGCATCCAGCTGATGTTACACCAAATATAACAGCTCAGATTTCCAAGGATCAACAACCTGAGTTGAGTGAATTTTCTCCACCACTTTCAGATCAAAATTCGTTTGCCACTTTAAACACAGACATACAAACCCAAGAAAATCTTTTGAAAAATCTTAAAAATGCTGTCAACACAGCTTCTATTTCTGATGTATACGAGGCATTCAGGAATTTTGAACTAAATAAGGTTAACCCTCCCATCGCCGCCTATGAGATTATTCTATCTTTCTTGGGGGAGAATATTTCATTTGACAACTACAATCAGGAGAATCTCTCGAATATTTTAACGATTTACATGGATACCATTTCGAAACAACTCACACCTACCAAATCTATTTATTCATCGGTTATTTATAGTCTTATTTCATTTGCTCAACATATTCACTATTCAAAAGAAAATAACATTGCATATCAGCGGTTGCAGAAAAGACATGGAAAAAATATTTTGCCTTCGGTGAAATTAGCCTTGAAACAAGGTGATTCGTCAAATTCATTATTCTCAACTGCCATCGACATTTTTGAGGGTAGTAATGCTGCCAAGGTTCAAAAGTTTTCAACTGCACTTTACCAACAGGTGCTGGACGCCTGTAATGCAGTCGGGAAATTTCCAGTTTTGTACAAAATTATCAAAATGATGGAAGAAAACAACTGCAATTTGAATGCTAACATTTTTATTTCGTTGATTCGAGGTTATGGAAAATTTGGGGATGTTACTGCATTTGTGGAAACCTTCAAACATTACAAGGCTGTAGCCCCAAGTCTGATTGATAAGAACGAATTTGAAGTATATAGCGCCCTAATAGGTGCATATTTCGATAGTGGACACCCTGATAAAGCCCTTGAGTTTTTCCAGAAAGTGCTGGAAGAAGTTCCTAAAGGTCCCTTATTGACTCCTTTGGTTGGAGAAATTATTTCGGGCTTCATTAGAACTGGAGATCAAAAGTCAGCTTTAAAATGGATTAATCGGGTCAAGTTAGATGAAAACTTGCCCAGCATTGAAATTGAAACACTTGCCACAGTTTTCAGTGCAATTGCTGATTCAGGTGATATTAATAATGCTAGAAAGTTATTTGACGTTATTGCGTCGAGAAAAGATGCTATCCAGAGTTCTCTACTTGATCTTGTTAGAAATGATTTTTTATCACTTTGCATTAGATCCAATGATAGTGAATCACTTTTCAAGGTTATCAAGGAAACATTTTTACGAAATGGGGTCTGGGAACTTACCAACGTTGTCAACTGTACACGATATCTTCTTGCACTGGGTGATTCCCGATTCGCAGCTCAAATATTTAATCGCCAGATAGAAAGATACATGACTCATATGACAGAAAGTAATTTGTCCTACCAAGATCAAACTACTGAAGCATTTAATTGTACAATTCGCGATTTTAAGCAACTAGATGTTTTGAATCTTAATACTTCTTTTATTTTCATCAAGTCTCCTTGTTTTGATTCATCTGTTCTTTCGGATTCAAGTGCGTCAGGTGTTGAATGTCTTCGTGTCTTCTGGAACAGTAGAACTGATGATTCTTTAAAGACTTTTTTGACTGATATTCCTGTTGCTATCGTTGATATTATCAATGTTCATATTAAGTGGATCAAGTCATCTGCTGCTAATAACTCTTTAGGTGGACTCTCTATTCCATCTTCACTTTTAGAAGCACTTCGTACAAATTTTTCTGCGTTTGTCCGATTGTTTACTGAAATTTCACCTCCTCATGATGAAGTTTTCAGAACTGAGGTTTTAGGTGCTCTTCACTCTCTTAAAGATGAGGAAACTCTTAATTTTTGGAAGAAGTATTGTGAAGCATTAACAGCATCTGACTTTCCTCTTGTTTCTTCTGAGTTACCCCCAGTTTCTGTCAATACTGATATGTGTAATAAAATCATCATCGACTCTCAATCTCTTAATACTTTGCATACAGCGTATGAGAATTTGAAGGCAGCTATGGTTAGAGGAAGTTCAATTTTACCAGAGGCTTTTGTAGCTTTTGTAGATGGGGCCTCTCATTCATCTAAAGATCAACATTTAATTCTTGATCTATATCAAACTGCTCTTAACTTAGTTCCTCATCCTTCCGAACATCCATTTTTTTTTAACTTTTGGGTGCAGGTTCATCGATCCATAGTGAGAATTGCTAGCTTCGATTATGCTGCTGCAAATGCAGCATATGATCATTTGATGACACTTGGAACATTCCCAGACGCTACCGGATATGGACAGTTAATTGCTAATGCCCCTGTATCAGAAAACCACGATGAAGCTTCTTCTGCTCTTTGGTTATTCAATCAAGCTCGTTCTAACAATGTTCCTATGAACACTTTTCTCTACAATGTTCTTCTTTCCAAGCTCTCTAAGGCCAGAAGACTTAAAGATGCTATGTTTTTCTTTAATGATATGAATATTACCGATACCAAGAAGAGTAATGTTACCTATGGAACTATGATCAGTGCATGCTGCAGATGTGGTGATGAATCCCTTGCCACTTCTCTTTTCAATGAGATGGAATCTTCTCCTCACTACTCCCCCAAAATTGCACCTTTTAACATCATGCTTCAATTTTACGTTCATCATAAGAAGGATCGAGATTCTGCTCTTGCTATTTATAAGAAACTCCGAGACATTGGTATTAGTCCTTCAGGACATACATACAAACTTCTTATTGATGCATATACCACAATTGAACCTCTTGATATTGAGGCTGCAGAACGTGTGCTGTTGACAATTGTTCATGACAAGAACCCCATTACCACGAAACATTATGCGTCATTGCTTTATGCACGCGGTGTTTGTATGCATGATGTTGGAGCAGCACAACAGTTTTATAACTCTCTGACAGGTCATAATAGAGTGAAACCAGATAAGCATATTTTCCAAGCGTTATTAGAGTCCTATGTTGTTAATAATCAAGTACAATCGACACCATCAGTTCTTCAGGAGATGATTAATTATGGAGTTGATTTGGATGCTAATATTACCAATATTCTTATCCGTGGCTGGGCCCCTATTAGCATTGAAAAAGCACGGGGTTTATTTGATCACCTTCTTTCTTTAGGAATCACCGAGCCATCATCATATGAATCAATCATTCGTGCATACCTATACTATAGCGAAGTTGCAAAGGCACGAGAAATATTGGTATTAATGGCTAATAACCTGTATCCAGGGCCAGTTATATCTAAACTTCAAGTTCTCATTGATACATATGCCAATGATGGACTTCCATACGATAAAAAAGATCTTCTACTCGAAAACAATTTTCGTCAAGACTCATATCCTTTGGCAGGAGTAAGCAAGAAGTCTGATAAGGAACTAGAAGGAGTTCTTGAAGATATGGAATTGGTAAAAAGCAATCCATCTTTGGTTGAATTTTAATGAAAATAGATTTTGTATTGTTTTTGTTTTGTTTTATTTAATTAATACTGTTTTGGGCTTTTTTTTAAAAAAAAAAAATGTGAGAAAATAAAAGTAAAATTGATTTAGTTTTTAATATATGGGTTAATATTCTAATACATACGAACAATAATGAGTAATTTAGTTAAGTATTATAAGATATTATAACAAGATGGAAGCAAGAAAGTACAAAACTATTTATAGGAAAGGACTCAATATTGTGGAAACTGTGCCTTAATGTTTCATAAAGAAATGATGTACTTACTATTAATACGTAAATGGTCATGCAAGCAGACGTACATGAAAAACAAGAATAGTGGCTATAACTGTATTACATAAATATCTCTGGTATTTAGAGTTGTTACCAACATTGGAAAGTGTAAAGGTGAAGTTGGCTATTGGTTATGCACTGCGATATGTAATACGGCTGGAGCTCCTTATAATGGATCCGTTTCCAAGTAGCATAATATTTTCTGCTGAATTAGGTTTAGAAGATAAGTGTTTTAACGTTGTGAAACGTCAAGAAAGTACATACAGAGACTGATACTGAGATCTACGGTACTGTGTAGCAACGGATCATTGATCGCATTTATGGTATTACGTAAGTGTGTGAACAGCCTTATGGAATGCTGTGATCTTGTATTACCGCGTATGTTAGTGACAGTGTATTATGCACATAAGTACATAATACATTGCAGTGGGAGCACGTCAGCAACAGTCCTCTAAGGGTCAATGAATACCACAGTAAGCGCAGACCAGAGTCTATTTAGAACCATATGGGTTGGTGACCATTTCCCCCTTCTATTTTTGTTTACATTTTTTATTTTTATTTTTATTTTCCAATCCACCACAATTTATTTTACTTTTGTTAATTAGCACATCTTCATACACAAATGAGACTGCTATATAATTATTTCAGCTTTCTGATATATCTTGTTACAGTGGCATTTGCCCTGGATATAGATTTTGACTCGACGGAATCAATCAATGATGGATTGGCGTTGATTGCAAAGGGTCTTATGGACTATTATAATGGAAATGATACGGGAGAGATACCAGGAATGTTTAGCGATCCTTACTATTGGTGGGAAGCCGGTGCTGCTTGGAATTCCATGTTGGATTATTGGTTCTATACTGGTAATGACACATACAACGATTTGCTTAAAACAAGTTTACTATTCCAAGTAGGCGCAGATTGGAATTATATGCCTGCGAATCAAACAACAACAGAAGGAAATGATGATCAAGGATTTTGGGGAATTACTGTCATGGCAGCAGCGGAGAAAAACTTTTCAAATCCTTCCGATGATCAACCTCAATGGCTTTACCTAGCCCAAGCTGTTTTCAACACAATGGCGTTAAGATGGGATACCAACCATTGTGATGGAGGCCTCAGATGGCAAATTTATACTTGGAACAATGGATATAATTACAAAAATGCTGTCTCTAATGGTTGTTTATTCCAATTGGCTGCAAGATTGGCGAGGTATACGGGGAATGATACATACGTGGAATGGGCTGAAAAAGCTTGGGATTGGGTAGTCGAAGTCGGGTTTATAGTTGAGAACGATGATGGATGGCCAGTTTATGATGGTGCAAATGTGGAAGAAAATTGTACAGATGTGGTAAATATTGAATGGACATATAATTCTGGACTTTTTATGGCAGGTTGTGCATTCTTATATAATTATACCGAAGAAGACGTATGGTTAGAAAGAGCTGGAAGTATTTGGACAAGATCGCAAGTTTTTTTTAACTATACTTCTAAGATCATGTATGAAGCAGCATGTCAGCCTACTGATGTATGCAATACAGATCAACGAAGTTTCAAGGCTATCTTTTCAAGATTTTTGGGCCTGACATGTCTAATGGCACCTTCCATGAGCGAAGAAATCCAATCGTATCTTGCCGATACTTCAGTTGGTGTTTTACAATCATGTACAGGTGGAACTGATGGTCATACATGTGGATTGAATTGGTTTTATGATGGTTGGGATGGCGTATATGGACTAGGTGAACAAATGAGTGCATTGGAAGCTCTTCAAAATCGATTAGTTTGGACCCAACCGGGTCCCTTAACCGCAGATACTGGAGCTACATCTACTGGTAATGGCAGTGCTGGTACAGGTGAAACAACTGTTACGTCTAATAACAATGATATTGATATCACTACAGCTGATCGTGCTGGTGCAGCGATCGTCACGTTGATAATTATTATCACATTCTTTGGAAGTGCTTGGTGGATGATAGTGAGATAAATATACCAAAAAAAAAAAAAAAAAAAAAAAAAAAAAAAAAAAAAACAATCAAAAAAAAGTGCCATTTGGATCATGACATAAATGGGGTTATACCAATGCCCTACGTACATATATATTATACATTTTTGTCTTATTATTATTATTATTATTTATTTTATAATTATATTAGAAATATATATATATACATTACATGTCAAATCAATGTTGCGTTTTGTTATTTTTTTTATATATATTTTACTTTATTATCGCTTCCTACCTACCTATGTAAGTATGTAAATAAAGCGTTCCTATATATGAATGTTCAAGATAATTCAATACTATCAATAGTACTAGCAATAAATAATTTAAAATTGAATTTAATGATTCTATTTCTTTATATAATTCTTCTACGACAACATTTTATATATATTTTTAAAAAAATGAAAAATAACCTTTCAAAAAGAGTTAGCAATTTTAATTCAACAGAAAATTTTCACAAAAAAAAAAAAAAAAACAAATCCAAAGAGTCAGAAAAGGTTGGAAATATAGTTGTCAGCAATGTATATGACTCTGAGTGAGCTGAGTATATGTGTATCATCATTCAATGGATAGTTTTTTATTTTTATTTATTTTTTTTTTTTTTTT
>JAJMJJ010000453.1:0-12989 GCA_030568955.1 Geotrichum siamense (nom. inval.) | reverse complement strand
GGACTGTTACTGCAAAAAGAACAGTCAACCTGTAAAGATAGTTGGTATTAGCGCCTACTACAATAATATGAGGGATGATTTCGACTTTTGCCCATTCGATACCAAAAACTTCAGCTAATTTTCGAAGATTTAATGTAGCAGCTTCACGAATTGAATACACAGTATCCCAAAGCCAGGTCATACAGAGAGGACCAAGCTCTCTATCGAAAAATGAAACACCCAGTTGTTCAGCGAGAAGAGGGATATATTCAATAATAGCTAGACGAACTCGCCATTGTTTATCTTTAGCAAGATCGCTGATTGCAGGAAGTAAAGATCTAGACAACAAGTCAATACCAATGACGTCATTGACGATGTGTAACTTTGAGATAATGTTCAATCTAACATCTGGGAATTCATCCTTAAGCATAATAAGGAAAATGGGAAGAAGTGATTCAATTGTTTTTTCTTGACCAAGCAGAGGAGCAAGACGACTAATCTCAGAAGCCAAAGCTGCTCGTACATGTTGAGAAGAATCTTGAGATAAATCATGAACACTAGGAATTATTTCTTGCAAAATGACATCACATGGAATTAAAGCAGAGAATCCAGGAATTTGCTTAGAGATAGCTGTTCTAACTTCGGCTTCGTCATCCTTCATCAAATTGACAAAATCTGGAACAAACTTGTTTCTAGCTTCTTCACTGTCCAGACTGACGGCAAGTTTTTCAAATCTTTCGGCAGCCATATATCGCACACGCCAACTCTTATCAATAAATAAGGTAGTTGAATATTTAATCAGTTCAGTGTTATGTCGCGTGATACCTTGCTTCTTGAGGGATTCAGCAATTGCAATGAGAACATCGACAGAAAGAAGACGGACAGAATCTTGATCATCCGTGACTTGAGATTGGAACATGGAAAATATGCTACCTTCAAATTTGACGTCAGGTAGGATCTCAATAATTTTAGGAAGATTAGTAGCTGCAGCACGTCTTACCATTGGTGCTTCATCTTGACAGTGAGTTTTATATAAATCGAGAAGCTCTTCCTGAGTGGCTGTTGGAACCTTAGCGATAATAGTTGCAAACAAGCCAGTGGCAGAAACTCTACTTGAAAACCAATCTGTATCGGAAAGTCGTTTAACAAGAGGAATAAAGTGTGCGTCGATTTGTTCGATAGTTTGAGTTTCACAAAGTTTATTGATTGCTTCAATTGCTTTATCTCTAACCACAGGTTCTTCAACATTGGCAAGGATTTCCAAAGTGTGAAGAAGTAAATATGCATTCTCAGGACCTCCAACGTATGGTACAAATTCACCTAGTTTTTCAGCCAAGACAGTAAGTACCTCATCTTCATCTTCTTGAGTGACATCTTCTAGGAAAGGGACTAACTCTTTGCATGTTCTTTCAGGACCTAATGCAATTGCAATAGTAGAGAGCCGATTCATTGCGTTAAGTCTCAATGAAACATCATCGTGCTATAAAAAGCGTTAATATAAAAATGAAATTACAATAAAAAGACTGATAATAAATATATCGAGGTATGTTCCAGTTGTATGGTGTGAGCAGAAAATAGTGTAGGAAACAAACAAAACTCGAGATAATCTAACAAGAACCTACCTTTAACTCGTCAATTAGTAGAGCGAGAGGATAAATTTCCTCAGGATTTGATTGTTGGGCATCCATCGTAGCGTTTTGATTAAAATATTTGAGACGCGCTGAATTCAATTGCTTTTGTGCAAAAGGGATAGTCTAGTGAAAGTGTATTGTATGAATTTAGGCCGAGACGAAAAATATGAAAGTTGAAGTCTAGGAGAGCAATGGGATAGTAACGACAGATCTTGAAGACAGGAAACGGTGAGATGGAAGGAGGAAAGAAAAGAAACAAAAAAAAGTGGTGGTTGTGGATTGGTAGAAAAAAGGTTAAAAGTTAGAGCCAGGAGGTTCTGGGTTTTGGCGGATCAGAAATTTAGCTGGGCCTATCAAAACGGGCCGGGTAAGACAACAGCTAGAAATGGTGAGGTGGTCGGTTCAAAGCTCCGGTTATTTCCCATTTGCATAGAACAAGAAACCAGTTCCATTGTTCGTTGAAATTGTCTTTAAGGGGTTAACGGCATAGTTTTCTGCTACAGAATATGTTTGTCCGCTGTCTTAACAGGCCTATGTAATTCGTTTATGCGGTAGTTTAGGTCATAGTGTGAAGTTTATGTTCTAGACTGAAACCCTTATCCAGATAATACCATCACGAATATTATGTAACTCTACTGCACCACTTGTTGTTTCATAGGTTTGTAACTTTAACACAATTCAATTACAAATGTATCTAAGTATATATCTTCAGTTATACATATACGTATATATGTAGCTATGGGCATTTACACTCATTTCCAGTCAAAACTGGTATGTGCAGTCGTACAAAGTTCACTAATACTACATTTACAAATTTTCTTTGGGCATTTTTCTACTTCTTCTGACAATTGATAAATCCTAATGACAGAACAAATTGAGCAACAACTGAAGCTCCTTACGAAAGGCATTACCCTCGAGAAAATTTCTCAAGGAGCTGAAGCTGTTGTATACCGTACTAAATGTCATCCTTACATTTCAGATGATATCTTAAACTCTCGTCTTGAATTAAGTCCTTCCGTAACGAAAAGTTATATTGTCAAGTATAGACCGAAGAAACCATATCGTTTACCAGCTCTAGATGCCACTTTGACCAAACATAGAACTCTTGCTGAAGCTCGGTTGCTGCATAAACTCACTCTTCTTGGAATTAGCGTCCCAAGATTAATTGGCGCTGACGCAAAAAATGGATTATTATGGATGGAAGACGTTGGTACACAAGAAATTACTATAATAGATGACAAAGAACTGGAAGAACATGATAGTGGTGCTAATGGGTCTGTCAAAGTTTGGATCTGGGAACAGGAGAAATTGAACGTTGACATTAATACAATGAAACCTGTGTTGAAGAGGGTAGGAGAGGAGATTGGAAAATTACATATTAACGATGTTGTTCATGGTGATTTGACCACGTCCAATATCATTCTTAGAGAAGAATCTCATGACCCTGTCTTGATTGATTTTGGACTTGGAAGCCAAACCACATTAGTGGAGGATAAAGCCGTAGATCTCTATGTTCTTGAGCGAGCAGTCGACAGTACACATCCATTGAATAGTGAAACTTATAATGTATGGTTATTAGAAGGCTATACCGAAGCTTTTGGTGGTAAGAGTAAGGTTAAAGAAATTCTACGGAAACTGGAAGATGTTAGAATGCGTGGTCGGAAGCGAAGTATGGAAGGCTAAATTTATAATCAATATACTGTTTGCCGATGCAATATTTATTGACATCATGGCTTTAGTGACATACTGAGAGTTAATTTGATTATTTAATGAGATCTAGTGGTCACAGCAGGGAGCACATATATGTCTTTAGCTTTATTTTTAGATAATTAAGTCATTGCGGAATTGTATATGGCCATATCGACCTATCTATCAATAGGTAGGTAGGTAACTAAAATAAATTTAATAGACAGAAAATTTAGAACTATTTTCCATATTTGTTGATCTTCATTCTTGAAACCTTTAACCAATATTAATCAGAAGGAGGTGCAGGACTTGTCATCGAACTGCTTGTTTCATTACTATCTGACTTCCTTACGGGTTGAAGAAGACGATTTGCAGTATCTAAATAACCGGGGGCAATTCGTCGTTTCTCTTCAACTTCTTTCTTCTCGACATTTAATTTCCATGTTTCGTATTCATTTAAAACATCTGCTCTTGTGCTGTCAGAAAATTCACGAACTTGAGAAATATTCTGTACCACAGTTTCAATATCCTGCGCTGTAAAATTGACTATTGATGGCAGTGACGAAGGAAGCTTTGTGTAATTTACAGGAAGTGTAACAGCCTTGGGAGGCTGAAAGTAGGGTGAGATGATGAGTGGAACAGGGGCCAGTAGCGAATGTGCTGAGATATTATTGGTTAGTATATGCTGTTACAAAGTCATATTCGGTGGTGCTATGGGCCTTACCTCTGTGATTTTCCATGCTGTTGGTCTCAGGTAATGCCAACTGCTGTTAGAAGCAAAGATCGGAGATTGGCGCTTGTCTGGGGAAATGAAATGATCATCGCGGTGTAAAGACAGAAGGTGAACATAAATGAACATACAGGGCTAGGGTATAATTTCCCACCTTGTTCTATTCTACACAGAAAAAAAAAAAAAAGGCAACAAAGCAGCCAACTTCCCTTTCTCTGCTATTTCCTTTCTTTTCATCTCAAAGTAATTTGCGGTGCCTTTCTTAGTCGACTAAAACCATTTTTGTCAAAATATAAACAGGACGATCGCAATCTTTGTCTTCATCACAGTTTTATTGACGTTAATCGAGCGGGATTGTGTATTTTATCACTTTAATCGACACTCTTTTTCCTTCAACAGATTTTTTTTATTTTTGTTCTTTCTGACTACATCGCATATTATACATTATGGGTTATTTGACTGTGGGAAGTTTAGCGATTTCTGGACTGTTACTGGTTGGTACATGTAAGTCAGCGTCATAATGTTTGGGAAATTTTTGCGGTTTCTAACTTCTCAATTTGAATAGACCAACTTTTCACTGGCTCTGGTGAAAGCTTTAATTTTGGAGAATTTCTTTCGACTACTTCGCCATACGCTTGGGCGGTCACTGGAATTGCGCTTTGTATCGGTCTTAGTGTGGTTGGTGCTGCTTGGTATGTGCCATATTTTCCTTATATGTGCTATATTCGTTTTCTAACAATGTAATAGGGGTATTTTTATTACTGGTGCTAGTATTCTCGGTGCTGGTGTCAAGACTCCTCGGATCACCACAAAGAATCTTATCAGTATTATTTTCTGTGAAGTTGTGGCTATTTACGGCCTTATTATGGCTATCGTCTTTTCTGCAAAGCTTACTAATGTTTCTGGCTCACAAATTCTTACTAAGGAGAATCTTTATACTGGTTACTCCTTATTCTGGGCTGGTTTAACTGTTGGAGGAGCAAACTTCATTTGTGGTCTTTGTGTTGGTGTTACTGGTGCTACTGCTGCCGTCTCTGATGCTGCTGACAGTTCGCTTTTCGTTAAAATTCTTGTTATTGAAATTTTCGGTTCCGTTCTGGGACTGTTTGGACTTATTGTTGGTTTATTGATGGCAGGTAAGGCTGCCGACTTTCAATAAAAATGGAACTTCTTTGTGTATGTATAGATAAAAGAAGACTAAATAATATGAATATATAGGCCTAGGAACATAAAAATGTTTAGGGTTGCATTTACTGAAGAGAATTAGTGTAGCCTTCGTGGAAATGGGTCAATGACTATTTATTTGAATCTCATTAAACAATTAATTCAAAAGGTAAGAATAAATAGAAACATTATAATGTTTCGGTATGTACCATAATACTTTAAGCATTTGCCATTTAGACGTGATGTTCAATCAATTTTGAAACTTTCCAACTACTCTCCCAATTTACTGAAGAGTGTCTGTCTAGTCTTGTGAAAGTATTCAAATAAAACGCATAACTTAATTTTTCGACTGTGTTTTATAAATGTTTGTACCCTTATATTTATCAAGAAAGCTGGTAGCAAGGTATTAATGTATGCTACGTCTTCACCACATTCAGGGTATAAATGATAACAAAGTTATCATTAATTGTGTTGTAGTTTCTTCAACGACTTCATAGTTCAAAAATTATCTCAGCCGTTCGCGCTAATAAAAATGGTACGAACATTTTACCAAAAAGAGACTTGTGACACATTTAATTAGCCTCAGAACATTGTTACGTATAAAATGTAAATATGTAGGAATGTATGTACATACATCTGCGTAAATGCCATAGAACTTAGACAAAAATGTTTCAGTTGATTGAAAGTCTTGATGTATATTCAAGCAACTGAAAAACATAAATATGCCAAATTATTGTTCCATACTGGATTTTGCGTGGATGATTTGTCCGTTGAAATACAGGCATGACAATTTATAAGTTCAATTATTTTCCATTAGTTTTACTTCAACAACATAAATAGGGCGCTACAGTATTTAAATTTAAGGTTTAAACTGACAATCCCTGTGGAGAAATTATCTAAAACACTTTTTATATTTTTGTATTCATTTTCTTTTTGCTGGAGGTAGAAATTTAGCTAATACTGATAAAAATAATAAAATTAACAGGCACACAATAACAGCCAATAAATTATATATTTACTGAAAATAGATTTTTTTGCAATTATTAAGTAACATGACTTAAGGAAACAACGTGAAGAATGAATTTTGAAGGACGTGTTGAAATGAGTAACAAAAGAAATAAAAAAAAAGTTTTGAAGGGTTTTAAACTTTGAACTAAGTTAGAGAGAAATATTTGATTTCTTAAATAGAATTATTGAAACTTTTTTTTATTTAAAAGGCAGTATTTCCATATATCTTCATATTTCAAGTATTTTTTTTTTTTTTTTTTTTTTTGAAGTTTTCCATTTTCTTTAAAATACGAATTATTCATAATGGCCATCTTTGATAAGACTAAATCTCCTGGAAAAACTAATTCTATTTTTGATGCGAATAATGGTTGTCTCAATTCGGAACTTTCAGTAACTGAGTCAATGATAATCAACGAGACAGTCTCAGCCGATATTAATGTGCCTAGTCCAGCTACAATTGAGTATGATTCAAAAAAGAATCAACTTTTTAATACAGATAGTCAACTACTAGTTGGTGAATCCACAGATGTTTCAAGCCCAAATGGAGAAGGAAATATTTTATCTGGCAACGATAACCCCCTATTTGCCCCAGAGTTTGTCGATGCGGCCGAAAAGGATAACATAAAAATCAACACAACCGATCAATCTCATTTCCATGAGAACAACTCATCGAACATAGAAGCATCAAATATGGATTTTGGCACCCAAAGCAAAACATATAATACTACGTACAACAAGAAACCGTCCAATAAAAAATACCATCTCAGGTCAAATTCACTGCACCACCCATTTCCTAATACAAATACAACTAGAGATGGCGACACAAATGTTACTGAAATTCCAAGTCCTAGTATTGAAAATCCTTTTGTCAGGCCTGAAGGTACGCAAAGTAATGAAAATACCTTTAACAATTTCACCGCATTCCCTTCTAGATATTCTCAATATTCAAAATCTATTAAATCCAATTTTTCTGAAAGTGAAGTTAATAAGTTTGATTCAACTAATTCTCACAATATAAATTACTCGGATCCTGAATTGTCTCCGGAGCTTCAATCTGATTTATGCCAAGATAATAAACAACCTGAATTAGCTATGCATACCAAACATTCATTACCTCTCTCATCTGAATTTACTACCAAATCTGTTGGTCATTTGAATTACATGGATAAAATTATTGGAAATTTTGAGAAATGGAAGCATAAAATAAACTTTGTTTCAAAACATGGAGCGAAATCCGATGACATTCATGGTAACACAATAGAAAAAAGTAATAGAGAAAACACGGGAGATACAAATTCAGAGGCTGATGATGAAAATGTGTACGTACTTTTTTACATCTAGCATGCATCATAAAACTTTTCTAACATTTATTACAGAAACTCATCACAATTTAAAGATCACAAAAACACAAATTATTCTATCAAATCACCTCCTCAGAATAAACGTATATCCAAACTTACTAGCAAAATTTTGGATAAAAATGTTAATTTTACAAAATTAAATAATAAAAATTCTGAATCTGCTGAAAAAGAAAATAAGAGCAGTACAACCAAAGTGTCACCAAAACAAAATAATTCTTGTGTCTCCATAAGTAATGACACTACAACTTCTGGTCAGTACAATACTGTTGAAAATTATCTTCAAGTTGACAATAATTTTTTGGGGTCGACAACTACCGATACTAGGGGTAAACAGTTATTGAAATTTGATTCTCAAATCAAATCTGAAAGCAGCCATGCTACCAAAAATTCATCAAGTTATGCACATAAGTTTCAGCGGAAGATGGTAAATGAGACCAATTCTCCTTTGAACTCTCAAGAAATCAACATTTCCTTTATTGAAAAGGCGGATGGTATTGGTAGTCAATTACATCAACTTGATGTCAATGACAAAACTAATAATACCACTCGATTGGATGAAAATCAACTTCAAGCAAAAAAATATTCTGGATCAAATTCTAATATAATATTAGGTCCTAGTAGTAGAATTATTAATACTGATAATTCTTCCGATGGATTGACCAAGAAATCCAATTTAGACGTGCCCCGTTCTGGCCCAGGTAAAAATTCTGAGTCTTCCACAGTTGGCATTGATACAAATCATAGTGTCACCTATAATCAGATCTTTACTAAAGATGGGAAAGAAAAGTCTTTTACTAACAAGAATGAAACAGATAATAATAGTTCTAAAAATTCCAGTAACAATGCTGCTGAAATGATACCTGTGAGTGTTGGTGCAGCAGTAGTTGCAGGTGCTTCTGCTCTTGAAACTGCAGTACAACAATCTGTTGTTAGTAGAGAATTTACATTTGACAAAAATAATTACTGGCACAACCCATCTTCATCTGATTATAATAATTTTTATCAAACATCTGATTCAAAAGAAAAGTGTTACACTTTTGGAAAGTACTCAACAATCATAAGCCGAGATGATTTAAATCAAAATGTTTCACATTCTGCAGAGTTTAGCGGCAATAATGTTTTGAAAGGCTCTGAAGCTCAAGATATAAGTGAAAGACCTTCCATAAACATGTCTTCTCAAAATCATGTTTTACCACTTGAAGGTACTACTGAATATATATCTTGTCAGAATAAACATGATAAAACTGGGGTTTTACCATCGATAACTCAACCTAAGCGTGTAACCGCTGATATTGATCTTGGAAATGATAACAAACAAAGCAATGTATCTTCTGGTACAATTGATTCCCAGAACTGTCTAGATCAAATTCAAAATAGTAAAAAAAATAGATTCGACCTAGACTCTTCTCTAGAAGGTTCAGTACCTCAAAGTGGAGCAGCAATAGGTACCAAAAACAGTTCTATCAGTGATAGCATTAAAAATATTACTTCTAAGCGTGATATTAATATGTCTGGCCTAATCAATAACCTGTTAAATCCTCAAAGTGGTAAAATTATTGGTCCTGACAACGGTAAAAGCAAAGAAGTGGGAAGAGATCAATACGACCATCAAATCAGTGATAACTCTAAAGAAGAAATGAAAAAGAATACATCCGGCGATGGTACTTTAAACACCCATCCTTCCTATTATTGTGATCCTGTTAACGAAGATAATATATTACCCACACTTAAGTTATTGGACAAACCAGATCCTATCAAACCACTTCATATTGACTCATTCAACCGCAACAACCGAACCGCTAGTGATACAACCAACAAAAGATCTCTGTGTAATAGTGGCAAGAGTTTTAGCCAAACACAATCTTCTTCAAATGATAACATTCCTATTGTCAAAGGCG
Source organism: Geotrichum siamense (nom. inval.) (assembly GCA_030568955.1). Classification (NCBI taxonomy): domain Eukaryota; kingdom Fungi; phylum Ascomycota; class Dipodascomycetes; order Dipodascales; family Dipodascaceae; genus Geotrichum; species Geotrichum siamense (nom. inval.). Next base: position 3,532 of record JAJMJJ010000453.1, on the reverse strand, counting down.
CTGAATTCTTGAATGAAAATGATAAGGAAAAAATTAATGAACACTTTAAAAAAGCTAATCTCAGCTTAAAACCTGGTCAATCTGAAGTGGTGGGTGTAGTTATTATTCCTTTGACTAAAGACCAAATGAAATTAATCAGTCGGAGTCAAAGACATTCTTCTTCTTCTGTTTTGGGCATGGATCCTACTACTACCTTGCCACAGCACACATAAAAACAGTTGCAACTTGATAATTGATGAACGACATTTGAATGTTAACATTTGAATATACGAGCATAGGTTAGTCTTTATTATCTACCTATCTACCTACATATGGAGGTATATATGTATATACGTACTCACATAGGTATTTATGAATTTATATATATGTATGTTAATTTTATTTTCAATTACATATTATTCGAAAAAATGTTTGGTAAATGTTACACAGTTTTCCATAGTAGCACAAATATATGACATGTAGTGAATGTTAGGCCTGATTTACATACTACAGTAATAAATGTTTTATATACACTACTCTCTTATGATTTAGCCGATTTGAAGGGAGAAAAAAAGGTCTGTCGTGGCTTAACACTTAATACTAGAATATGGAAAATGAATTCCAATTTCGCTTAAGTGTGGCTTAACACTTGGGGCTGTGAATATTGTTGAAAGTGTCAGTGGCAACAATTACTGCTGTACCTGAGAAGTACTCCATATGATGACGTAATATCAAATGAGTGACTTTTCATCGATTGAAATGAATTATCACAACTTGAAATACCTTGCAGAGAGTTCTACATCAAGTAGCTTACAAGTAAATTTTTTTAATTAAGCCTTTACTTATTTAATATGTTTTATTAAATTTATTCCCAGTATGGAACAAATTATTTTTAGTAAGTTTATTTTTTATTTTGTCATATCCCAGTAAGGAAGATATCTATATTTTACAGCTTCTTCCTCCGCTTATAGATCTCTTTCAAATTTCTCCATTTTCAAAAAACAAACACAGGAATTCTAATAATAAGATCATGACCCGTGAGCGTCAAGTGAAGAGGGAACCCCCTCAAAGAACCAATGTATTTGACACGTTGGATGTTGGGGTATCTGATTTGACTCTCTTATCGAGATGTACACCCGAGACTGTCAACGATGTATTACGGAGGAGATTCGAGGCCGGACAAATCTACACTTACATTGGTTATGTGGTAAGTTGCTTTCTCATGCCTTAATCATTTACTCCAAATACTGACTGTTTCGACAGCTTATTTCGGTAAACCCATTCAGGGATTTGGGTATATACTCCGAGGAAGTCGTCGAATATTATAAGGGAAAAAACCGACTAAAAGTATGTATCTTGCACTTACCATATGATTCAGCCAGGTTCTAATAAATATTAGGTGCAACCACATATATTCGCTGTTGTAGAATCAATGTGTTATAATTTGAGAACTTACAATGAGAATCAAGTTGCTATCATTAGTGGCGAATCAGGTGCCGGGAAAACCGAAACTGCTAAACAAATCATGCAGTACATCTCTTCTTCGACGACGGAATCGAATACTGCAATTACCAAAATAAAAGATATTATTCTTGCTACGAATCCCTTGCTGGAAGCTTTTGGATGTGCTAAAACTTCGAGAAACAACAATTCCTCGAGGCACGGAAAATACCTACAAATCTCTTTCAATAAGAACAACGAACCTGTAGGAGCCAGTATTACAAACTATCTTCTTGAAAAAGCCAGGGTAGTTGGACAAAACCCAGGTGAAAGAAATTTTCACATCTTTTATCAATTGACAAAGTCAGCTTCCGAATATCATCGACAAACTTTTGGCGTAAGAGGCCCTGAGTGTTATATTTATACACTCCAGAGTCAATCATTTGATGTACCAGGAATTGATGATGTTTATGATTATACTGAAACTATAAATGCTATGAGAACTATTGGACTTCAAGAAGAAGAAATCAGTTCTATTGTCAGGATCCTCTCTGCAGTTCTTTATATCGGAAATATCACCTTTACTGAAAACGATAAGGGAGAAACTTCAATATACGACTCATCTGTTACTGATTATGTTGCGTACTTGATCTGTGTAGATAAGTCAAAATTAGTAGAGTCTCTTACAACTCGAAGATTGGATTTAGGATACGTTGAAGACATTCCCCTAAATGTTGTCCAAGCTACGGCTACTAGAGATTCACTTGCTAAGGCTATCTATAGTAATTTGTTTGATTGGATTATAATAAAATTGAACACTGTTTTAAAAGAGAAAGAAGAGTCTCTCAAATCAATTGGAATATTAGATATTTATGGATTTGAATCATTAGCGAACAATTCATTTGAACAACTTTGTATCAATTATGTCAACGAAAAACTTCAACAAATATTCATTTCTCTTACAATCAAAGAAGAGCAAGAAGAATATACTGCAGAACAAATCACTTGGACCCCGGTTGAATATATTAATAATGAAGCTATATGCAAGTTGATTGAAGCGAAGAACCCAATCGGAATATTTGCATTTCTTAACGATGCTTGTAAGACTGCTCATGCGGATTCTAAGGAGGCAGATCAAAGTTTTGTCCAACGAATTGGCGTTTTAAATTCCAACCCACATTTTGAACTTCGTCAAAACAAGTTTGTCATTAAGCATTATGCTGGTGATGTGTGCTATGAAACTACGTCAATGACAGATAAGAACAAAGATACATTATCAAGTAAGGTACAGGATATGATTCAAACTTCAAAGTTTGATTTTATGAATCGCTTATTTGGATCAAATGAAAAATCCAATGACAACGCATACAGAAACTCGAGACCTAAAACTTCATCTGATAAAATAAAAGAATCAGCCAATGACCTTGTAAGAACTCTTGCTAAAGCAAAACCTTCTTACATTCGAACAATCAAGCCAAATCAGACTAAAAATCCTGATGATTATGACTCTGAAATGGTCATGACACAGGTCAAATACTTGGGTCTTTTACAAAGTATCCAAATTAGACGAGCTGGATTTTCATATCGTGATCTTTACGAAACATTTGTTGATAGATTCTGTCTTTTGAGTCCTCATACTAGAGACGAAGAAGATGAATATAGTTGGTCCGAAGACTACAAATCGGCCGCTCTTCAGATTTTGCGAGATAATGATGTACCAAATAGAGAGTTTGAAATGGGCCTTACAAAACTTTTTATTCGAAATTCAGATATCGTGTTTGACCTCAATGATCGAAGAGATAAATATTTAGAAAAACGAGAAAAAGCTAGGGCTACTATGAGACTTACTTGGGCTGCAATTTATGTCCAAAATAGATGGTTAAAAGCGTACCGAATGAAGAAACTTAAAAAGCTTCAAATGGATGCCCCTCCCAGTGCGCAAACCAAGGCAGTTGAGAAGGAACAGATTATATCCTACGATCTTTTGCATTGCAATCTAAATGGAAAAAATTTTGGTAGCTATATTGCAAGACATTCTATTCCTGATCAAAATGAAAGGGTTATATTTTCCTCACAAGTGAGAGTACCCTATTGTGGCAACTGTGAAGAAAAA
>JAJMJJ010000452.1:0-13072 GCA_030568955.1 Geotrichum siamense (nom. inval.) | reverse complement strand
CAGTGACAGTGACAACATTGCCAGAAGAGTCAGTAGTAGTCTTAGTGAGAGTAACAGTTGACTTCACTACTGCACTCTCAGTGGTGCAAGGAATGGTGACAGTTGTAACTTCACCATTAGTAAGGGTAGTAGGGTAAACTTCACAAGGTTCAGTGACAGTGACAACATTGCCAGAAGAGTCAGTAGTAGTCTTAGTGAGTGTAATAGTAGACTTCACTACTTCACACTCAACGCAAGGAATGGTGACAGTGACAACCTCACCATTAGTAAGAGTAGTAGGGTAAACTTCACAAGGCTCAGTAACGGTTACAACAACACCACTCTTGGTCGTAGTGTAAACATTAGTGATGGTTTCAACAGCGCAAGATTCACAAGGCAAAGTAAGGGTGACAGTTTCACCACCATAATAAACGGTAGAAGTAGCTTCAGGGGTGTAAGTAGTTTCGCAGGGTTCGGTAACAGTAACAGTAACGCCATTAGTAGTCTTGGTAATAACAGTAACGGTACTCTTGGTAACAACACTACATACTTCTTCGCAAACAGTAATGCACTCAACAGAAGTTGGGTTAATAACAGAAGTAATGGTAGTGTACTTGGTGGAGTCACTAGTAATAGTAGCAGAACCAGAAGCAGTAGATTTGCTACCATTAGCTTGACCTTCAGCAACGGCTTCAGAAACAGCAGAGGCAACGGTAGAGTAAGTACTGTACATAGCTGCGACTGCAGCGGCAACTTCAGAGTTCTCAGCAGCAAGAGCATCCATACGACTAAGAGCAACATCTATAATACTTCCTACATTAGCTTCAACACCAGCATATGACACAGCAGAATCAAAGTTAGGCGAAGCGGCTTCAACAGCAGCTAAGAAATCTGTGTATTCAGAAGATGCCATCCATGCAGTGACAACAGTGGTAGTTTCAGAATAGAGTGAGAGGAACTCAGTAGCATCAAGAGAAACTTCGTCACGACGGGCAAGAGGGTAAACAAGATCAGGAAAAAGGAAAGCACCCCATTCAACAAGAAGATTATAGAGAGAAGAGTTGTCAAGAATAAAGTCAAGGATTGTATTAACTTGGTTTAAAGCGGTTTCATAGGGAACATCGGAATATTTACCCTCCATGAAACCATCGCGAACACCGTCAAAGAACGCATCTACAAAATCACTACCACTGACAAGGCCAGTAGATGATGGGGAAGCACTAGATACAGCAGAGGAGGTAGAATTGCTGAATTGTCTAGCGTGCAATTGAGCAGAAGTGAGCTGGGAAAAAACCAACATTGATCCAGCGATCAATGAAGTAAAGAACTTAACCATTATAAATTAGTTTGAAACGATCAAGGAGTACAACGAGAGAATAGATGTATAAAAACTAAAATAAAGGTAAAATATCAGAAATTCGTCCATGGGGGAATGATGAAGACTTATATAATTTAAAAAGAGAGAGAGATTGTCTGATACTGGATAATACTGTTCTAATTGAATTGTCCTTGTACTACAATACGACTATGTCACCAATTCATTTTTTTAAAAGAAATGGTTGGCAATACATAATCCAAATGTACATATTTTCCCAACCTAAACCTAATTAGGTTGAAAGTATATCTTTGTGCTGTAGCAGTACACACTCAATTGAAAAAAGAAAATATGAAAAGAAAGAAAACCAAAAAAAAAGGGAGAACTGGAAATCTTTAACTGTAAGACCAAGAACTAAATTTTTCCGAATTGAGCTCCATTATATAATTTTAACAAACAACACTCGCTAATTGTAAAAAGAAATTTCATATAACTCTAGTTATGATTTACACATGTGTGAATTCAAATGTCCATAATATGGTTATCAATTCTACAACAAAAGCAAAAGAACTAAGAAAAATCAGCTCTTTTAGCAATATATATGGCACAAAAAATAATCTGTAAGAACATCAAAGAAAAATGATGACAAGGGCTACCTACACATGAAGTTAATACCTCAGTGGCACTGAAACTTATTGGAGCTCTTTTTTTCATTTCCCAGTGCAAAATGCTAAAAATAAATAGTATATGTTCATACATATGTATGTGCGTAAAATTACTGCCTATTAAATGAACAAGACTGGGGATAAATCAACAAAGAAAATCATAAGCTAGACAAACACAAGATATCACGCAAGAGCCTGATCCTAAAGGTGGTTATAGTCAAAGTTTTATTACTAAGGAAAGAAGTAAGTCAGATATGAGTGGCTCTTATATTTAAAATATTATTACTAAGGAAAGAAGTAAGTCAGATGTGAGTGACTCGGATATGCCTGACGGTAAGGGAGCATTGTCGCCATGTATCGTGGACATGGCCGCCAGAATAATGGAGCCGACTGAAGTCATTCAATATGATCCAATAATTACGGATTTGTACGTAGCTGGACATGTAACAACGATCGAGCAAACATTCTACGCCGAAGTACCCGAAGAGATGGATGAATCCACAAAGAGAATGGACGTACTGATCGGATAGTTACAAAGGTATTCTGGAGTTATTGAAAGCCAAGTTGGGGATAGATTCAACAAAGTCACGAAGAATATCAACCTCGTTGGAGAAAAACAAACCAAAAATAAAATGAAGATTGGGCAAATAGCTTACTTCAACCACTAAATGTTGTAAATGTCCAACGCCAACTACCCCCTGTTGGCCAAGAGCAAAATCGAATCCCATAAGAAATTTAAGAAGCTTCGACAGGCAATGTCTGAGAATGAAACAGCAAAAGAGCTTAGGTACTCATGCCTTGATACACTTATCAAGTCATTGAAAGGATCAGTGCAGCAATTAGTTACGGAAATGAGCTCGGAAATGGAAAATCAAACAATGGCAAGAAGGTCAAAGAAAATGACATCGTCAATAAAGGATATATTGAAAAAGCACAAAAATATGAAGAAATTAATTAAAACTAAGAAAAAGAAAACCATTAACTAAAGGAATGGATGAAAAGTGCTAGTATTGAGCTACGCTACGTCTGAGAATTCAATTTGAAGGATGAAGATCTGCACTTGATTATCCACACATCTGATGAAGAAAAAGAAAAGACCTCGGTAGCGATTGTGAAGAAACAGAAGCTCTGCGTGAGAATATCAAGAGAATTGAACGAGATACGGAGAACCCCAAATTGTGAAATGGATGATAACTGCTGTAAGGTACTTACAAAAATTATTGCTCTATTAACAAAGAAATACTCAAAAAGTTGTAGACAAATTGGGTATAGCTTTTGAACAAAAACTAGGTGAGTCAAATAAAAAGGGACTCCCTGTAATTCTGAGATAGCCAGTATGCATGAAGAAGGTCCAAGAAGATGTAAATCAAGTTATTGCGAAAGTCGATGCGCTTGAAGACAAAGCACAAAGCGCCAATCGAAGCGTCAATAGGATCAGTACTGCAGAAGATAACAAGAAAATGTGTACGAGGGAAGATATCACTAGAATCCCAGGTAAACTCACAGCGTCAAAAGCCAGAGCAGAACTTGAAATGCTTGAAATAGGTGTATACGCGCGAGGAGTCCACGAACCAACCAAGTAACGTAAATTTTCACTAAAATTAGAAAATAAAATATGGAAGGAATTCGATCGAAGCGGTGGATGTTACTTCTAGAGGGTCAATTGTGTACCAGGGAAAGGAGGAATATGTTTGCGAGATCTTCGGAGGCGGTTATTGCATACTTGGCTCAAAGCTGTTGTCTATGAAGTCCAACCTGATGCTAGTGTTAAACGGAAAGGTCACTAGAAGTTAAACTTAAACTTGAACCTGTTGAAATAGGAAATGAACATAATATGCAAATAATCCTCGTCCAGTTCGGAAGTGAGGAAGACTTTGAAACCGCCAAATAAACCACCTAGAGTGATATAGAAGACTTCAAGCCCTAATAAAGCGCACCATAACGTTCTACAAACAGCTGAGCAGATATTGGAAACTTATCCAAGACCAAAAACCGATGAGGAAGATAGATCGCAAGATTCAGATTCCGACATCCACATTACCAATTTCCAATAAATTAATTACGGAAGGGAAAAAGTATATTAACAATGGCCTAGTTTTATATAGTTCACGATGGATTATCAAGCAAGTTTCTTCCATTAATACAAAATGATGATAGAAACGCAATGGTGAATACAATTATGAAGAGTTATAATATCGGATAATTAATTTGTTATGTAATCAGTTTTATAAGTGTATACCCCAATCGATGAAACTAAAATAAAAAAAAAAATAAAAAGACTGGGGATGGCAGGGTCGAGAAATCAACCTTACATATAACAATTAAAAGTATATACGGTTTATTCCAATATAGTACATATATGTAGGTAGGTACGTATGTATGTATTTATCTTTAAATTTTTATTCAAGATTGAACACGATTACATAGGTATACATAGACTGTAATGCATGTATGTACTAACAGTAGAGAGTAGAGGTTTTTTTTATACTAGTGTGCATCCAGCTTGATTGATTATAGCTATTTTGATACAATTAGTAACAATACGTACACACATGTGCAGATAATTGTAAAATGATATTCACTCATTTTTCAATTGACAATCTTCAACAAACAACAAACAATCAAGCAAACATTCAATCAATCAAACCCTCTCTATTCGGCCACAGACACGTTTGTGTATACATAATCTAAAAGTACATGTAGTATATGCCTTTCTATGTACATACAAGTACCTACGTACGGTATGTACCTATTCTTCATTTGTTTCCTACAAGTTAATGGGGTGGTTTTTACGCCACCGGTGATACATGCAAAGGTTTGCACCATAACTAAAGAATCAAAATTACCAACTAGGTAGCTACCCAAGTACCTAGGTAGGTAAGAAGGTACATACCTATGTACATATGTATCGATATTTGTTGCATCCCTATCTTACAACAAAGAATGTGAATATTTGAACATTTGAATCTACCTATCTAAGAAGTACCGAGGTCTCTACGTGTATGTATCGATGTCTCTGGATGTCTATTAACGTTATTGGAGCTACCGTAAGTCTTAAACTGGAGTTGAAACATGCACCTATCTATCGGTTCCAAGTTATGAGAAAGCAAAAAAACTCTAAAACAGATGTAATGTAAAAATTGGGTTCAAAACACTTTTCCGCAAGCTCCTTGATTCAGTGTACCCACTGATATTTCCATACAGAGACATTAAAATATATGTATGTGTCATCTGCAAGAATCAACCGAATCATACAATCAGGATCTTTTCTCTTGCGAGTTTCCAACTTCTTTTTCCAGATTTGGAGTATGGCAACATTCGAATACATATATTTGGATATTGTTAAATTTTTCTAAAAAATTATAATAGAATTGAACCTAAGAACATAACAACATTGTAATCTGAAGAAGTATGAGTAAAACCAGAGAGTATATAACACATAATACATTCAAATGTTGTGGCTTACATTCCTGTAAATGCTTAGAAAGGAATCCAGGATTGAAATATATCGTATTTCAGCCAGGGGTTATCTAGTTCAAGTTTCACATGTCTAGGACTAGCACATATTTTTACACTTTCAAGTTGTAAAGATAATATTTAAGGAGATTCAGATTGCATAAATGTAGCAGAGAAGTTCCTTGGTATTTTCTACCTATACAGAAATTATAACATAATAGTATTCAAGTCACTTCCATATATACAATCACGTAACAGAATAAAGCTAAAAAAAAACACCCACATGTGACAATACAGTTGATATTCCAACTTTGAACTTTGGATCTTTCTTAAAGGAATCAAAGCACACTTTTGCTTCGAAAGTACTGCTACAATCATATATGCATGTATTTAGAGGAACCGAATTCTAAAAAATGTTGTTTTGGATCCAGTTAAATTTTATTTTCAGAACTTTAAAATTACTGTTTTTGTTACATATACCAAATGTCTCAATTAGCAAGTACTCCCCTTTGACAGATGTGGTGATTTGTATAACATACATTTTTATTATTCCCAAAGAAGTCGCTTTCGATAAGAGGTTAAAGTTTAAATATGCTTGATAGACATAGCTTCCGAAAGATTCTAGAATAATATGTGCATAAATGTAAAGATGTAACCACTGTCATCTTGTCGAAAGTAAATGTGATGGAGAAAATATATGTGTACATATATGTAGGTACCTACATAAGCACCTGCTTACGGTATGTATGTGCATATTCAATGTTTGAAAGTTTGTCGTCGCATAAACCTGAAAACTTAATCCTACAATATGTCATTGAAAGAAGTAATTTCAAATTGTCTAACTATGGTACTCACGTATCATGATTCCGTAGAACATAATAAGTACAATATGCAAAGATAGTAGAGTGAAGTCATAGGAAAATCAAAAAGTGAAGCATCTATGAAAATAAAAAAGTGTAGGTAAATGCCTGCATACCAATTTGAATGTTGGTGTTCCAAGGAATTGGAGTAAAACTCAGTGATGTAATATCTATAGTTATATACTATGTATAGTTTACAAGTTTTAAATGATCAAAGTTTGACAAATACCAATTTAGAAAATAAACTTTTGAAGGTATAAATCAAACTCTAGACGAAACAAAAGTATCTTCTAGGTACCTATCTAGGGAGTAGAGAAAGACTAATAATGTATAAAGTATCAATCTTGTTTGCAAACGAATTAATTATTTTTTTAAAAAAAAAAAGTTAATACACGTATTAATTGATCCAACTAATTCTCGTAGTAATCTTAGAGCGATAGAGCATAAACGGTAGTACAAATTTCCAATTTTGGAAACACATATAACCTTTATTTTAAAATATATTATGTAATAATAATAATAATAATAGTAAAAAAATCTTTTTTATAAGCCAAAAAATGAAAAGAATTCTGATTTGATTCAAGAAACCACTAAGTATTTTTGATCAAATTTGAAATGTAATTTAAAATGTAACATAAATTTATCTGCTAATGAGAGTTTTTGCAAAAATAATAAAATCCACCTCATGATTTAAGCATAAATTGTTCCCTACATTATTTTATATTCACATTGGTACATATTAACCATTAACCTATCAAACATACGAGAAATATTTATAAAAGAATTGAAAAGATTTATTCAAATTATACAGCCAAAATTTTATGGTATCTCATTTACAAACTTCCAATATGTATGAACTTATATGTTCAGGTATTTGAGTTTCCAAACCTTATTCCCTTCATTCCAATGATTCGCCTAGAAAAATGAATATGTTTTGTATTTAAAAGACTGAATATATTTTATTGCCTGGCATACATACATATCATTGGTACAGAAAGTTTTCTTTAGTAAACAAAGTATATAATTCAAATGTTTTTAAGGCATACTTGAAATCATTACTACTATTACCAATTAAATAAACCTTTAACATTGTACTCCATATTTTCAATAGTTAGAGTACTTTTGAGTTTAAGGGAACCCACACAATTAGAAGCCTGGCTTTTTTTTCTGGCATTTCAATCAAATGCTTTTTTTTTTTTTTTCATAAGATCCACCCACACTGAAATTACCTTTGCGACAAAAGACTTATTTATTGACTTTTAAGGTTCCTATAAAATAATTACCATGACAAGTATTTAATATGAACATAATTATAAAAATCATAGTTTAGAATATTTAATTCAAATCTGATTATGCCGCAAGTATTCATATATATTAACAACAATAATAAACAAGTCATTTTGTACAAAAGAAAAAAAAATTATTTTTGCCAAAGTTGCTATAGAACATAAACAAGTAATATCTTAGTCTAGTTTAGGTATTTTCAATACAAAATTATATTTGAACTAAAATTAATGAAATTGCAACAACGGATATACTTCAATGGTTAATATTTTGATATTTACAAGTCTGAACAGTAATAATAATATTTACATGTAAAATTACGGAATTTCCAAAAAATAATAATAATAATAATAAATAAAATTATTTTTTATTTGTTACATCAAATAACCATTTTACAGTATAAGAAAAACAGATAAACATTTTTTTATTATTATTAATTGTAATTTAAAAACATTTGAAATCATATAATTATTTTCACTGGACTTTATAACATGTGTTTTAAATGCAAAAATGTTATGAAAAAATTGGTAAGAAAACATTTTTACGTATATTTTTATGTACGGATAATAGGTATGTAGAGCAACTTCAAAAATTATAACTCTTATTTTGTTTAAAAGATTGGAAAAAAAAACTTATTGTTACTTTGCAGATCCACTTGAAGTACCTGATATATATTTTAATTTTTGCATGTCGTCTACATGGGTGTTTAATCTTAGTATCTAGGAATAATTCTTAGCAGAACATGTGCACAGAGCTCTACTTTAAATTATGATATATAAATTTGGTGTGTTTTTACAATCATCAATAGGTCGAATGTAAAAAAAACTATTAAATGGAATACATACTTGTACAGTATGTAAGAATATATTTAATCGTACGACAATAATAAATAATATCAAAATGCTGCTAACCTTTAAGTATTTTATAGAGCTTTACATGATCTACATCAATACAAGTAGAAACCACTGTAAAACTTATCCTTCTGCGAACTTCTAAATATATCCATATTAATTGATTATTAATATACTTTCTCAGAATTATTCGTTGTTCTCAAATTAGATAAGAAGAAAAAAGTTCAAAGATGTCAGTGATTTTGTAACAATTTAGTATTTACGTCCACTAGTGTACGTAGTTACAAAATTATTCGTAACCTATGCAACTGGAGAAACATTCCGGATTTCTAACATAAAAGGCTACAGAGAAAATCTTTTTACTAATTTTTATAAATTTTGGTCAATTATCCCGCAGAATTTAGTAGTTAAAATGATGATTTTAGTTCAATTCTTTCTTCCAACAGAACACACGTACGTCAAAAACTTCTTTTTTTTTATTCTTTTTTATTTTTATTTAATTTTATCAATTGTGTATACTCTTATAAAACTAATTACATAACAATTACAACTCTTCATAATTGTAGTCACCATCGCGTTTCTATCATCATTTTGTATTAATAGAAGAAACTTGATTGATAATCCATCGTGAACTATATAAAACTAGGCTTGTTAATATAAGCTTGCATACGCCATGTTGGCTGTATATACTCTGATATTGCAATTATCCTTTTGTCTTAAAACTATTAATTGGTATGTATGCGTATAGCATACGTACATGCACACATATGCACGTGTATATACTACCAGTATGGTCATATATATTTTACACAATGATGATTAAAATGCTACGTGATAATTCTTCAAGGAACTGAAACAGCATTAAAGAGGTTATTTCAAGTTTATACGTATGGTGTAGATAATAAGATCAAGCTTGGTTACTACTGAGTGCTCAAGATTAAGGACTTAAAACTTAGGCCATAAGAACTTGTAATAGGATGTAGTCACTAGTATTATTTCGGAGATTGTACCAACACAGATTTTTCTGAAATAACGATTTAACTGAGTATACACCTATAAAACTGGTTAAATAACAAATTTTAGATATTTCATAATTGTATTCACTTTTGCGTTTCTATCATCAACTTTTGTATCAGTGCAAGAGACTTGATCTATAGTAGATGCACAGTGGATCTTCTATTATGTACATGTGTGTACTATGTACATGAATAAGCAATTCAAGTTATTTCAATATGTATAAATCGTCTGTATTTTTCAAGAAGAGATTTTTTTTGTCATTCGATTTGCTATACATACTATGTAGTAGGAATACGATTACTCAGTGCCCCATGAGACGGTACTAGGCCTGGAATTAGAGATGCAAATTTACTAGAAGTAAGAGTGTGTACGCACATGTGTACACGTAATAATTCTGAAAATAGAATTACGCACTTACTATGTGCTGACCACATGGAGTCCTTGAAAATTTGTAGATTAACATTAATTGAACAATGAAGGCATGACTTGATCTTCGGTTCCTTGTGTAAAAACCTTCTTCAAGTTATCTATTACTACTAATATGTATGTCCTATGTAATGACTCTGGATGGAGTTTGTCCTTAGAGCTTAGCGTTCCTACTACTTTCACTTTAGGTACTACTTATGTATGTATGTAGGATTTGACTACATCATTTTTTTTTTTTTTAGTTGGTTTTATTTTACATCATAGGACTATTAAAAAAAAATACATATATGTTTGTATGTAGTAATAAATCTGGTTAAAATCCTATACAACCTCTTGTGAATAAAATAAATTTGAATATTTGAATGTACATAGGTACCTAGGTAGGTATGTATGTAATCTAAATTTGAAGGGCTATTTTTTAAATTTTTACCCAGCATCCCAATCTTGAAAGTACATACATAGTAGTAGCAAAATTCTAACACTTTCTACACTAGGTAGGTATGTATATCCAATCTTGGAAGGTACGCCATAAAGCTTTTCTATTACATGTAGAATATATAGGATAGCAATTCCAATTGCATGATTTTGTTCAATTGTTTCTTTAGCAACTTGACTAGTATTTGAACATGAAAAAAACCTTAGCTCGAATGATTCTTTCAAATGTTACTGGAACAAAAACACCAGTGTCTGCACTATAAGATATATTCTAACCAAGTATGAACAGGAATTTCCGAATTCTTTCTCCAATTTTCATGATTATCCTATTCGGCACTAGTTTTTCTTTGTTATAAATTTTTTTATACGTGAACACAGGGAATAATAGATCTACATCTTGCATGTGTACTAGTCTATATGCATGCACATGTGAGTTACTAGTACAGTAGTAATACTGACATTTGCACAGCGGATAAAACTGTAGTGTTTCCATAGAGATAGCACATACAGGACATATCCAATTGTGATATCAAATGATGTTTGAATGAGAACATTAGATCTAGTACAAGTGAGCACTTAAACTAGACTCTCTACAATCTGTATTTTCTCGACAATTTTATTTATGCCAGCCAAAAGTAATTTCTTTGGCATGGCTACTATTTTTTGACTCAAAAAAAAATAAAATAGAAATTAAAATCATACCATGAACAACTATAGTATACACATACATATCTAGGCATAGATATGTATGTACACCCACGTGCATTCATGTAACCAATTCAATTACTATTCGATTCAACCATGCAAACTTCAATTTACAAGCGAATCTTGAATTAGAACAGCACATGTGTCTATGCCCAGCGTCATGTAGTAAAATTGATTTGAATCATTGTGTACATATGTACATAGCTAGGTATCTAGGTAGGTAGGTGTTATGTTTGGTCTCACGAGTTGTAAAATAGGACTTGAATTAACGGAAATAACTTGTTTATTCAAACAACTTTCGCATAGATCAAAAAATAATCAGAAATGAAAATGAATATAAAAGTTTTATATTCAATCAGTTTCGGGTCACTCGAGCAAGTTGGAACGTCATGTGATCTCATCACAACAATGATACTAGATCCCTTATCGAGAGACAGTGTCGTAACAGGATGTACACTGGCACTCACGGAGGTACCCACTTAGTAATTTTTTTCGGTTAACACCATACCTGAAAATTTTAAGCAGGTATCGTCCTCGCTAATTTGAAAATCAATCTTGCAAAGTAAAATTAATTATTACTTTTTATCTAATATCTAAAGTACATATGTATATGCACTGTATCTTCGCCAACTAATTCATGCAAGATGTGTAAACGAAAACAAAATAGAATCAAGTTTGAAAACTTCTATGAACCTATTGACTGCATTATCAAAAAAAAAATAATTCCTCTCTTCTTCATCCCCTAAAACAAATAAAAACCTATTAGAACATAGTGTTATATAGTAATCATGTCATGCAAGTTTTAGTATATAAACCTGTGATAAAAAAAATATTAAATGTACCTGGCACTTGGATATCTGAGGCAAGAAAGTGATTTAATAAGTATGTAGTTAGAAACCTCCAGGAACATATGTAATGTTAATAATTATAACATCTATATCAGTCTATAGACAATGCTTGAACTGACTGGACTGGTTGTTTAGTGGATAAATTCTAGTAGTAAGACTAGAAATTGGTATATCAACTTCTAGTTTTAAAAAATAGCATATGAATGCATACATACTTACCTAGGTAGGCGTCCAATAGTACTACGATGTAATAATAGGCTAATGATACAGTAACGCTACTAACAATTTTAGAGTGTAACTTTTTTTTTTCTTTTAATCATCATTGGAACCTACAGTATTCAAAATTAATTATGCAATTAAATCAACTGAAGGCGAAGTAAAGGCACAATATAAAGGAAAATAAAAAAGTTCTACGTTAGGGTATAAATTGACTAAACCCCACGACTTTTTCCCTCCCTCCAATCCAACCAATTGGAACAAAAAAAAAATAGTTGCATCAGGCCTTATCAGTAGTAGTACCAAAAATTGATGAGAGTAGTAGGATAGAATATATATCTAGTATTAAGATTTGTATAAACTTTTTTCACGATAAATCCTGACTTGACTTAAAGTAATATAACAAGAAAAAAAATATATTTTATATTTCTTTTGACTTTATAATTTTGTATTACATATACTTCACGTACGTATTCTCAGTTTTGAACCTATATGAATATGTTCCCTTAAATTTTGCCTGATCTATATTAATAATTTTTTGTTCCTTTAATCACAAAAAAAAAATAGCACTAAATGAAGGGCATTGATTTTCCTCTTATCAACCAAATTTGTAATTTGACCGCTTTTATTGAAATGAGTGCAGTAGTTTAAGTTACGAAACTACATAGTACATCAAACTTTGGACTTTTATTGGCTTCAAATCCAAAATATTTTTGAAAGATCTCAATGTTTGGATTTTTATATTATTCAAACAATCATATTTGAGTATCTAGGGAGCAATATATTTATTTTTTTACAGCATATATATAGCCATCAACATACCCCAGAATGAATAAATAATAATAATAATAATAATAATAATAATAAATCTGATTAAAGTCCTATATAAAATCTTATGAATAACAATTAAATAAATACTAATGTAAAATAAAATAATCACAAGCATAAAACATTATATGAAAGAAGACTGTGTTATTGTTTGCCTGATACAGGCTTCCATGGTCACATTTTTCCC
>JAJMJJ010000451.1:0-13123 GCA_030568955.1 Geotrichum siamense (nom. inval.) | reverse complement strand
GTTTGTTCAATAGTGATGCAATAGCCATAGGAAAGCTATGATTTTTTTTAAATATAATAACCCTGGAATGTCTGTCAAAGGGCGCTAAAATCACATGGGATTTATAATAAAATCCAATGGTATAATGCTTTGCAATGTTAGCTTCATATGTAAGAAAAATGAAACTCAATTGCCTATTATTTGCAATTAGTAACGGGGGAAATAATAATCCTGTTCGTGGGTATCAATTGTATAAGATAATTTTAATGCTTTATGGATCCAGTGTGGAGATGATTATGAAGGACCTTGAAAAACACAAATGATACAACTTGATATATAGATAACAAAATAGGATAATTAGATAGGTCGAACCAGGAAAGATAATTGGGTAGTAGTTTGGCAACTCAATTTGGTAACAATGCAGTTCAAAAACTGTTAAACCCGGGTTCAGAGATAAAAAGCATTTGTTACAGAGTCAATGCAATGATTACCATAAAATAATACGTCCTGATACAATGGAAACAACTTGAGGGAAATTGTGTATGAATACAAAAATATTGTGGTACCTAAGTAAAATGCGCTTCGTCCAATATTCTTATGCTGTCAACTTAAGTTGTGATCATAAAATTTCAAAGTATCAAAAGAGAAACAGGCCAACCCAATCATTTCCATCTTCGCATATATGTTGTATTTACAGTGATTTTGAACAACCATGCATGCCTGGAGGGAAATTATCCCCAGTGGCAGTATAGTAAGTCATTCACACTGTTGCCATTTGTATATAAAAATATACTGTCTTTTGCATCATTGAGTAATATTAACACACATCATCAGTTCAATTTTTATATTTCAAATCATTATGTTCTGCTGCATGACATCAAGGTGGTACAGCGGAAATGCAGATGTAGTTTTGGGAGCAGTAAACAGTGAAATAAATAAATTATTATTGTTAGTACCTTACGACACATTAGGTACTACCATAATTAGAGGAGGCTTTTAGATTTGTGCAATAACAATGAAGAATGGATGAAGAAGAAAAAATAGAAAAGATTGTTGTAAGGAACGGATATATGTTCTTATATACTTTTTAATATAGAGTTACCCTTAACCTTTTAATTGTCAGGTTTTAAAAGACCTTGAATTTTCAAATTCCTAGAAAATTGGATGAGTTCTGTTTAAAATTTCCAAAACCATGGACAATACCTTGCCTATTTCTCTTTTTCATCTGTTACTTGGTTATTTAGTATCATTCATGCATACATTTATTTATTTCTACTCGCGTACCCCTTCCACCATATCTATTTCGTAGTTCTTTTTTTTTAGGAAATACTTTTATATTTACCGTTTTCATTGGTGTTTGTATAATTTTATTCTGATGCCCACAGTTAAATCTTATACATGGGAATTTATTTTGTTTTTTGGTACCTTGAGTTCAATATGAGCTAACCCAACAGATTTCACTTCTATATAATAACATATCATTTTCGGCTTTCCTAGCAGACAAATTTTCTTACCTAAAATTATTCCTTGATATTATATAAACATTATAACATAATAGGCCTAAATACAAAATAAAAGGTACCTAGATATGTCTGCATTAGATACCTAGGTATCTAGGTAATTATCTGTTGAAATTACATTCCAATTCATGTATAAATTAATAGACCCCTTGACAGTTTTAAAAACTGGACCAGGAATAATATGATCTCCAGTTTTAAGATTAAAATCCTTTTTCGGAGCAGGAGATATTAAAATCATTTCACGTCCATCTACAGTAATGATTTTCCAAGCGAATCTGTTCCACCTTAATGTAGAAGCCACTTCGACAAAATCATATTGATCAATATTCGTATTATTTGGAATATCATTTGACCCATCACTACCACCAAATAACTTCCTTGAAATTTCAAGTTCAAATTCATGATCAATGTGTATTAAGGAAGACTCGAGTAATTCTGATATTCCAATGTTCACCGAAAAAGTTCCAGAATGCTTTTTTGGTGAAGGGGACCAGAATTGATGAATAACAGTAGATTTAGTTGATCTGGAATTTGTTGGATCAACATAAAATTTAGGGGTACTGGAAATATTGCTGATACAACCGATGTCTTGATTTGACTTCTTAGTGGATTGTGTGACAGCCGGAAAATATAGTGACTTGGGCTTTAACTGAGAAGGTGATTTAATAGTTGAGGGTACTGTGAACACAGGTATTATTGACACTTCTGATTTAGGAACACTCCTAGTGTCATATATTTTTGAAACTGCCTTGAAGCTTGGTGTACTTAATGTCAAAGGCTTGTTGGGTTTGACCAGTTTGCCATTATACTCACCAGAATTTTGTTCTGATTGACTGTTAGTGCTTGGAATAGGAGTGATACTTTTATCGATATCTTTTTCGTGAGCGTCATTTGTGAAACGTTGTTTTAAAGAAGGTGTTGCGTCGACATTTACCCAATTTTTCGTTCTCGGGAAGCATGTCGAATCAAGTTTCTGAGATGATTCCTTATGATAAGTAACACCTTGCGTTGATGGCAAGGCTTCATCATCGCTAACCTCGATGTTTGGTCGTCCAATGGCACTACGTTTTTTACACGGGTACCCTCTTGTTAAAGCATTAATTTCGTCCTCCTCATCACTACTTTCAATTAAACGACGAGATGCAAGTTGTCTCATTTTCAGGAGAACAGGAAGCAGTTGGGCACTTTTCGCGCGTAAGTTCCTTGAAAAAGAATCTGGGTTCTAAGCCGTATTGTCATGTGATCTAATGTTTATGCTAGAAAGCTTCCCAGCCGCGCTATTAATCTCGAATTCACGTAGATTTTGCATAACCAGATTATCTGCCAAATAACAGCAACAAGGGCTGACTAAACGAACTACAGACGTTAATCAAATCACCGCAGTAATGGATTCAATGTTCGCGGTACTCTGATTTCCATCTTAAATCTTATGTACAGGGGAATGTAAAATCTTTTTTAACTCAGGATCTTCAACGCTTATGCAGTACTATTTTAGATTGTTTTTGGGAGTTTTTTTATTTGACTCTTTCTGAAATTTGAAAAAAAAAAAAAAAAAAAAATAAAAAAAGTTCATGAACAAATGATCTTCACCTAATTGAGAAGTGTTTTCTCTGGATATTCTCTTCTCCAACTTCCTTTTCTTACTTGATTGTTGTATTTGGATATGCTTGGAACTACGTCAAGAATCAAGTCCTCTTTCAGGCTTTCGTTCAGGCCTCTTGCGAGATCTCTCGCCAGATCATCACTATCGCGTCGTAATTTTAGCCTCTCCGCTAGTCTTCTCAATGCCGAACGAATTGACGGTAACAAGATTGCACAGTACGTATGGACATTATAAATTTTAACAGTTTTTCTTTCTAACATCGTTTTTTCTCTATTTCTATCTTAGAACTATCCGATCAGCGGCATATGATGAAATCAAGTTAATTCAAACGACAAAGCCTGTATTTTCACCAAAACTTGTTATTTTCCAAGTTGGAGATCGTCAGGATTCTAATTCATATGTCAGAATGAAATTGAAAGCCGCCAAGGAGGCCAATATTAATTGTGAACTAAGAAAATTTCCAGAATCCATTACCGAAGCTTCTCTACTTCAACATATTGATATTTTGAATGATGATCCTTCGGTTCACGGTATCTTAGTCCAACTTCCTCTACCTAAAGGCATTGATGAAACAACGGTCACGAATTCTGTTATAACCGAAAAAGATGTGGATGGCTTTGGGCCTTTCAATGTGGGTGAACTTGCTAAAAGGGGTGGCAAACCACTTTTCATTCCTTGTACACCTAAAGGAATCATGGTAGTCCTTGAGAAAGCCGGTGTTGAAATTAGAGGAAAACGGGCTGTTGTCATTGGAAGATCAGATATTGTTGGAAATCCTGCTTCATATCTTTTGAGAAACGCAGATGCTACTGTTACAGTTTGCCATAGTCATACTAAGAATATCCCCGAGATCGTTAGTGAAGCTGATATTGTAATAGTTGCTGTTGGTGTTCCTGAATTTGTTAAAGGTGAATGGTTGAAACCTGGGTGTGTGGTCATTGATGTAGGTATCAATCATGTTCCTGATGCTACAAAGAAATCAGGTAAGCGACTTGTTGGTGATGTTGAATTTGAGTCGGCTAAGAAAGTAGCATCAAAAATTACACCAGTTCCTGGTGGAGTTGGTCCTGTGACAGTAGCTATGTTAGTTCAAAACGTTTTGGAGTCTGCGAAGCGTTTGACTGAAAAAGATCGCGGTCATATAACACCGCTGCCTCTCGATTTGGCATCTCCTGTTCCTTCCGATATCGAGATTTCAAGACGTCAAACACCCAAGAAAATTAGAATTGTTGCCAAAGAAATTGGAATCACAGAGCATGAACTAGATCAATTTGGTCATTATAAGGGTAAGGTTAGTTTGGATATTCTTGATCGTTTGAAAGACAGACGAAATGGTAAATACGTTCTTGTTGCTGGTATCACACCTACACCTCTTGGTGAAGGTAAATCTACAACTACTATTGGATTAGTCCAAGCTTTGGGTGCTCATCTTAATAAAATGGCATTTGCAACTGTCAGGCAGCCATCAATGGGACCCACCTTTGGTATCAAGGGTGGTGCTGCTGGTGGTGGTTATTCCCAAGTCATTCCAATGGATGAATTTAATATGCATTTGACTGGTGATATTCATGCTATTTCTGCAGCTAATAATTTATTGGCTGCTGCAATTGATACACGTATGTTTCATGAAAATACACAAAAGGATGGACCTTTGTATAGGAGACTTGTTCCTGTCAAGAAAGGCGTAAGAAAATTTACTAAAGGCATGCAAATCAGATTAAAAAAGTTGGGTATTGATAAGCAAGATCCTGATTTGCTTACTTCTGAAGAAATTACTAAATTTGCACGTCTTGATATTGATCCAGAAACAATTACTTGGAGAAGAGTTGTTGATTGTAATGACAGAATGTTGAGAACAATTACTATCGGTGAAGGTGCTGCAGAGCAAGGTCAAACAAGACAAACAGGTTTCGATATTTCCGTTGCAAGTGAATGTATGGCCATTCTTGCTCTGGCAAATGATTTGAAAGATTTAAGACAACGTCTTGGAAGTATGGTTGTTGCAAGTAGCAAACAAGGGGACCCTATTACTTGTGACGATATTGGTGCTGGTGGTGCACTTACTGCTTTACTGAAAGACGCAATCAAGCCTAACATTATGCAAACTCTAGAAGGTACACCAGTCTTTGTTCATGCTGGCCCTTTTGCTAATATTAGTATTGGTGCAAGTTCTATTCTTGCCGATAAAATTGCACTCAAATTAGCTGGTACAGAAAAGGGTGAAAACTACAAAGAGAAAGCTGGTTATGTTGTTACCGAAGCTGGATTTGATTTTACTATGGGTGGTGAAAGATTTTTCAATATCAAATGTCGTAACAGTGGATTAGTACCCGATGCTGTTGTGATTGTGGCTACAGTAAGAGCTTTGAAACTCCACGGTGGTAGCCCTGATGTTAAGCCTGGTGCTCCTTTATCTGATGAATATTTACTTGAAAATGTTGATATAGTAAGAAAAGGTGCAGCTAATCTAAAGAAACAAATTGAAAATGCTCGTTCTTACGGAAGTCCTGTTGTCGTTGCTATTAATCGATTTATTACTGATTCAGATGCTGAACTTCAAGCTATTCGTGAAGAAGCAATTTCTGCTGGTGCTGTTGATGCCGTCGCCACCAATCATTGGGAAGAAGGAGGAAAAGGCGCAATTGATTTGGCCAATGCAGTTATTAAGGCCACTGACGAAGCCGATCCTAAAAAGTTTAAGTTACTGTATTCTACTGAAGACACTACAGCTGAAGAAAAACTAAACATAATTACTCGTCAAATGTATGGTGCTTCAGGTGTAGAATTAAGTGAAACTGCTCGTAAGAAGCTTGAAACTTATACTGCGCAAGGATTTGGCCACCTCCCTATTTGTATCGCAAAAACTCAATACTCTCTTTCTCATGATCCTAAACTGAAGAATGTACCAACTGGTTTTGTGGTCCCTATTAGGGATGTTAGAGCTTCTGTTGGTGCTGGTTACTTGTATGCTTTGGCCGCTGAAATTATGACTATCCCTGGTTTGCCTACACATGCAGGTTACCTCGAGGTAGAAGTTAATGATGATGGAGAAATTGAAGGATTGTTTTAAAAGGTAAGGATGTAACATGAAAAATAGATTCGTAATGATTAGTGTTTAAAAGTTAGATTTATATAGATATTAGAGATAGACTTGTTATTTAATACCTTAAAAAATTGATTTAGAGAAGAAAAAAAACATTAAAAGTTTGGTACTTAAAAACAACCTATAGACATCAACTCTGATAGGTACTGCATAACAACATAAGTACCAAAGTAGGTAGGTATGTAAAATCTATTTATCTAATTACCAAGGTTTCTCATCACCTGGGTACCTATTCATATCAACACAGGTACTTCCTATATCATACATAACCATATAAGGTACTAAGATTGTACCTATCAATTCACAATAAGCGTGTACCTAAAACAATTTACAACACTAATACATAACACATTGCGACAATTCAAACTCTGTACTAGCGAAGAACAAGCAGCAACAAAACACAAACTGTAATAATACTAGCCAAGATCAAACTATCTCTCTTTTTCCTGGTGTTAACTTTTGCTATCACTGTGTTGATTCCCGGAATTCTACCCAATGCACCAGCAATACGCCTTTGTACTCCGGAGAGCATTGCCCTCTGTCTCATAAATTCTTCTCTAGTCTCATATGCTTGAGCTAAAATAGAGTCAGCAATATTGTTCGAATTATCAATTCTTTGTCTTTCGTTCATGAAATATTCCTCTTCTGTCATCCGGGGTGTGTTATTAGCTCGATGAGATTCAATATCAGTTCTTACAGATGAAAGTAAGTTGATACTATTTCTTTCATTTTGTATATTGGCCCGTATTCTATTAAAGCTAGCTCGATGTTCCGACAAAACTTCAGAATGACGTTGAAAATGATGCAATTGTGTTGTAGAAGGGTTCGATTCACTTTCTATACAACGGTTCATTTGTGCCAAAACATCTTTACGCTATTCTTGTTAGACAAGAAGGTATAAAAACACCAAAAATCCCAAAAGGATTTTACATTTCGTTTGTAATTTATTCTCATACCTTTTGAATATTTTCTTCAATGCTCCGTAGCGCACGATTTTCATCTTCCATAGGACTAGTTGTGATACTATGTGAAAACGTGGAATACGTAGACAACAAACTCTCCGCTTCTGTTTCAAGTGATCGCACTTGATTTCTTAATTTCGGGAATGAATTCATATTCGTCGATTTATTTTGCAATCAAAACAAGGCGACTTGATCAAATAAATAAGAGATTTTTGTGGGAGAGGGCAAAACAACACATTTATTATTTTTATTTTTTTAGTTTTTCTGGAGTTGATTAGCTGTCACTTGATTCAGAATAAGACTTGGGTTTTAGGCCCTACCTAGTTAACAAATATAAAACAAACCTACATATGAACACATGTAGATCAATCTATTGATAGAAAAAAAAATACGCATTGAAAGAAAAGGTTTTATTTACATTGTTACAAAATTTAATACTTAATAAATTTTAGCGTAGTATCAGCTGTAACGTATACCTATTTGGTCAAAATGTAGGGCCAACATATGTCCTTGAAAAATCAAACAATTCTAATAAAATACCATATTTGAATTAGTAAAATACAAGTTCATAGTTTATTAAAATGGACTGGAAAATTATTATAGTAATTGTAAATATGGTTAAATGTATTTTTTACCAAAAAATCAATTGCCAATAATAATGTGCTTGAGGCCTAGTAATATCTTCAAAAATTTATCAAAAATGGAAATATATAGTGCGTAACGGTGCACTGTAGATATTCAATTTATACTCAAGAATTTCAGGGTTTAGGAAATATTAATTAAAAACATTGAGAAGGAATATATATGAATTAAACGTGAGAGTAGATTTATGATTGATAACTACTTAGTAAACAGTTATTACAGTAGTCGAGCCGGTTCCCAGAAGAACATTAATATTAATGCCTATCCAAGATATTAAAATAGATACTCTGTTGATTAAAAGAAGTAAAGCACTGATATATAGAAATGATCTCGGAGCGAAAAGCAAAACAAAACAGAACAAAAAAAAAAAAAAAAAAAAAAAAAAAAAAAAAAAAAAAAAAAAAAAAAAAAAAAAAAAAAAAAAAAAAAAAAAAAAAAAAAAAAAAAAAAAAAAAAAAAAAAAAAACTGGTCTGTACGGGAATGCAACAGTGGAAATGTAAAGCGAAAGAGTTTTGTAACTTTTTTTGTTATTTATATGCGCATTAGTAGAAAATTGTATGCTAAATAATGTATATAGATTTTTAAAAATTTTTAGATAAGGTGGGCTAGAATCCATTATGTGGATAGTGCAGGTTTATTATTATGTTTTTAATAACCCCGTTCAATATCATATATATACCAGTGTTAATGCTCATATGCATACAGTAAATTTTACTGGAATAATTTTAATATATAATTTCAATTAAAAAGTGAAGGTAGACAAAATAATAGCTAGTTTACATATTACTGTGTTTAAATGTATTTGAGATTTTAAATTATTAATGTTGACTAAATACACATACAGGAAGTAGCAAATGGATTGGAATATACCAGTAAATTTTAGCAAAATTTTTGGCATATTTTATTTATTATTATTTTATTCTGTCTTATTTGGATTGACAAATTAGAAACTGTTTTAATTGATTTTCTTGATGAAATATTCAAATTGTAAATTGTATACATAATTCAATTTTTTTGTATGTGCATGCATAATTGATGTGTTGGAAACAAAGGACACGAGGAGTACGCCATAATATCAAAAAGTTGATTTCTGTAAAATTATACCCTAGATTTAGTATACCTCCTACCCACAAAAGAAAAAAAAAATAATAATGCATTCTGGTGTATACATAATGCAAAAAATAGATTAAGATAAAATTGATAATAAACCAAATAAAAAAACACTATATGGAGATTTATAAATAAAATTCAAAAATAAGAATATATACGTGATGTAGGTTAATACATATTTACATCAAAAACGGGTGATTTAGGAAAAAATGTAAGAAGGTGTTTTGAAATGCATGGAGTGTAATTATTATTATTATTCTTTATGATCAGTTTTCTTGTTGTCTACGGAACATGGCCAGTTGTTTATTTGTGGGGGGAATTTTGAAGAAATATTAAATTGGAATGTTTTATGAATTCTAGAAAGGGTTTAGATGGATGGTTATAGGATATATTGATCAATTTTGTTTAAAATTAATTTGATGATGATCCCTAATAGTTGGAATAGTGGAATAGAGATTCTTGATAATAGTGTGTATGATTTATAGAAACCCCCCGGGATTAGGTAATGTATGTAATCTAGTATATTGAAAGCTTGAATCATATATTTGGAATGTGCATTTTAGATTAATTTCACGAGTTGAATAATCATTACCAATGTGTCATTATTATTTGTTAAATTGAATTTTTATTTTTGATTCAATCACATGTATAGTAGGATTATATTCATATATTTTACTAACTTGGAATTTATGTTATTTAAATTATCAAAAAATTCTAATAATATTCCTTTTGTTAATGAGAGTATAAAATGAAAAGAAATGAACTAATTGAATAGATTTTTTTTATCCAAGATATTATCTATTTCTTTCATTAAAAAAAGTTTAATTACAACAACGGATTCAATTATTATTATTTTTCTTAAAACATGGTTCAATACAAGTTCATTTTAGGAGTTGCAGCAGTAGTTGTTATGACTGATGCAATTAAGCCTCCTGTACACCACTATTCGGACGAAGATCGTAGATTGGCCAATTTATTCCAACCACTTGTTGAGGAAGTCAAAGCTGGACAAGATATAGCAAAGGCTCATGCTGAACAATTGAAAGCCCAGTATGTTGATTCTGATGGAAACTTGAAGATAGATAAGGCCGCCAACGATGCAGCTACCGGCATTAGACAAGCTGACATTTTTATGAAAACAT
The DNA here is from genome assembly GCA_030568955.1 of Geotrichum siamense (nom. inval.). Taxonomy (NCBI): domain Eukaryota; kingdom Fungi; phylum Ascomycota; class Dipodascomycetes; order Dipodascales; family Dipodascaceae; genus Geotrichum; species Geotrichum siamense (nom. inval.). Next base: position 3,061 of record JAJMJJ010000451.1, on the reverse strand, counting down.
TGGGATATGCTAGAAGAGCCGACGTCTCTGAAAATTTAGACGATGCAGCTGCTAGAGCCTTGATGGAATATATGACTTCTTCTTCTGATAGTGGATTGGATAAGCGTGCTACGCTTCCTAGTCAAGATGAAATGGTTACGGCACTTAAGGTTGTTTTGGCTACTGCCTGGGAAGGAGCAAAGATTGCTCCCGTATATGATTCTTTTGAGGCCATGGTTCTTGATACGGCCTACTACATTAACCATGCTTATGCTGGTGACTTCGATGAATACTTCAAACAAGACTTCCCTACTACCGACATGTCCAAAGAGCTCGCCAGCGATGTTGCTCCCCTCTTCCGCTACGGGCACGAAAACTTTGAAAACATGCTTGGTCGATATATTACCAACGACAAGTTTGATGCCCACAGAGCTGCTGCTGATTCAGCTCGTATTTACACCGTGGCCAAACGACTTTCTTCAGTTGCCAACTTTGAAAAACGCGAAATTTCTCAAGACCAAATTATTGCTGCCTTGGAACCTGTCTTCACTAAGTATTATGCCATTTATACTAGAGTTAATGAACAATTTTTGGCTGCCAACGGAAACTTTGATTACGACGTAGCTATTCCTAAACTTGGTGCTGCAATTGAGCAATTCCATAACTTGGTTGCCGATGTCGAGGAAGGTAAAGTTCAAATCCCATGATCTGACTTTATGCTAGTAATCATTATCATGCAGTTCCAATATTACATATATATTTATTTATGTACTCTATATTTATTTCAAGTACCTTATAAAATAATCAAGTCATTCGTTTTAATATGATTGATGGGGACGGTATCAACTTTGGAAATCATCCTTTTAATTTATATTATATTCAATTATAAAGAAGTAGCAGATAGTAATGTAATAGAATGCTTTCGGGCTTCATAAAGACAAATTCCATGACAAATTGCAGCCAATACAACCATGACATGAAATATTTGATGCGAATGACCAATAATATCAAACTTTCCAGGTGTCAGCCGTTCCGGAAATCTTGCGGCATAAATAGCAGCACCCCCAATGTATAAAACAGCTTCGGTCAATAACCAATATAATGCAAACCTATCAACGGTTTGATCCCATCCATGTAGTATAAATGAAATTATGAGAGGAATAGCTCCAGATAGACCAAAAATTACAAAGAGAGCAGCTCTGTAAGGTCTCCATTGCGGTGTACGGAAATGGGGTTTTATGACAGCAATACTACACATTAAAGCTAAGATGACTGTAAGAAAGAGTAGAGTTTTTTCAATTTCGGTACGGACATCGTGAAGGGCATGGCGTTGAAGTGATATTATGGAAGAAGAAATAAGGAATGTAATGCCTATGTAGTCAAAGCTGTTCCCTATTCGTGCGTGGTTTGGTGAGTGGGATTTGATGGTATGGAAAGTAGCAGAACAGCCTAAACATACACAGACTCCTATTAGAAACAAGAAATATGAGGGTAATACCATCATCAGTCCGAGCGCACAAATGGCAGGCAGGAGGTGAGTATAGATGTTGATAGTCTCATTATGCAGTAGGGTCAATGTTGGCAAAATAGGGGTATAAGGAGGAATGTATGAAGTATGAATATATTCATTATCTTTCTGCCAATCAGGAAGTTCATCCCAATTGATTAAGTTTATTTTCTTCGAAGCCATGAATACTATCTGTTTAGTTTCGACGAGAAAAAAAAAAGGTAAATCAGGAACAAGTGTGTGAAAAGAATTGTATCCCAATTCCAGTAATTCCACAATCAGCACTAAACCTGAATAGGAGAATGAATTTTTTTTTTTTTTTTTTTTTTGGTAATATTCGTTCATTTCGACTTGCATACTCCCGATATTTCATTTTCTACAGTAGATTCTGTTCCTGCCGTTTGAATATGAACTGAATTACGTACTAATTGATATGTATATGTATGTAGAGAATTTAGACCCCGATCAATCTCAAAGTAATAATAATAAATCAGATTAAAGGCTCCGCCATCTTTCCATGATATACCCCAACCTGTCATATTTAGAATATATGCATTTAACAAAATATATATATATATATATATATAAGCTTTTCTAGCCTATTTCTATTTCTCTACTTGATCTTAAATGTCAGTGTTTCTTAATGGCCAACTTGAAGTTAGGGATACTCCATTCTTATATCGCAAACCTCATCATAGACGATCTTAAGCCTACGGACCTTGCGAAGTGAGTAAAACAAAATGCACTCAAGAACTTCCATGAAATTTATGTCTAAGGTATAAAAGAGGAATTTTGTGTAGGCTCGCTACTCCTACACCAAAATTTTATAAAGTTTTTCCACCAGGAATTTCTAAATGGACATTCAAAATTATTGTAAGTAATCCAGAAATTATGAAAGGGGAAAAAAATTGAAAATTTTATCAGCATCGTCTATGTCTTTGCGTAATTAGTATTTTGAAGACTAAAAAAAAATCTGAATTGTCAAAGATTGAATTATTGCGGAAAAAAAGGCCGAGTTGGACGGATTGGTCCGTGTATTTACAGGATTGCAAGGGTTACAACAATCATAATTACAAAACTTTGATGAACCAGTATATGGAACTTAGCATTATCAGAAGTTATATGGAGAAACATTTTTCTTTGTACACTACCATCTGAAGAAGAATGTCAAATCTATGTTGATTAATATTTTGAATATGTGGACTACATTTATCATCCATTGCATAATATTACATTCTTGAATGAGTGAAATAGATTTTGGAGTAGGAAAGGTACGGTTGTAAATTTGCCAGATGAATGGCTATCAATATTGGTCATTAGTTTGAGTTCGTTACATTTGCCAAAACATATTGCAAGATTGCTACAGATTAATCAAAATTAGCAGAACTTAATAAAATTAAAAATCAAAAATACTGTACAATTAAAGGTACATTGTTGAAACTATTGTACAAGAAAAGAAACATATTGGTATAATTGTAGGATTAAATAAGCTCGATATCCAACTTTGCTTCTACCATACAAGTCATATTAACTATGTTAAAACTATAGTTATATGTCAAAAAAAAAAAAAAAAAA
>JAJMJJ010000450.1:0-13170 GCA_030568955.1 Geotrichum siamense (nom. inval.) | reverse complement strand
AAAAAAAAAAAAAAAAAAAAAAAAAAAACAAAAGTAAGATCAATAATAACAAATTACAATTAACCAATGATTAAAATTTATATACTGAAACAGAATTGCAGAGTAAAATTGGTGTGTGGAAATGAAGTTTCTTTGGTGAGAGAAATGGAAAATAAAAATAAATTCAGGAACAAGTTTTTTTTTTTTTTTGTAATGTAATCTAGTCCTAAAAGGGTAAAATGATCCCTTGGAAGGTTCCTCGACCGTTTTAAACATTTTCATCTTTTACCCACAACATTTGTACTACATTGCAACCAAATCACTTATCAAAATGCATTACCAAATATTATTCTACGTTAATATTTACTGCTACTATTTTATTTTCAAGAGCAATTCCATTCCAAAAACTATTTAAACACCTTTACATTCCTTTCATTTTTTTTTCTTGTTTCCCTCTCATCATCATTCATTCACTTTACAATCTTTTCTATACACAACAACAACAAATAATTCACAATGCCTCTCACATACGTTTCTAGAGCTGCCGGTTACGAAAAGAAGCCTCCTTTGCTTTCCGAACCTAATGCTTTCCTTGGTGATGTTGTCAGCTCTCTCGGTGTTGCTGAGGAAGGAAAGGAACTTTCTACTGGTTTCTACCGTCAAGAAAAGGGTGAACCCCTTGTATATACTTACACTTATGATGAGATGAAGATTATTCTTGAAGGTGAATTCAAGATGGTCGATGAGACTGGAAAGGAAGTCATTGCTAAGCCTGGTGATGTCTTCTTCTTCCCCAAGGGTACTACCATCACTTTCTCTTCCCCTGACTACGGTTACGCTTTCTTCGTTGGTCTCAGAAAGCCCATGTAATCTTGATGAAAATAAAAATTAATATCTCTTAATATAATTATAAAAATGTAATGTGTCTCATACTTGAAATTGATTTTCTAGTTTTAAAAAAAAAAAATCGAGGATACAATTTCCTAATTAAGATGTTCCTATATTGTAAATGTGCCACAAATAATCCTAATTTTCATCTTTTAAAAAATCTTATATATATTCAAAAATAAAATTAACTTGTGCTCCTCACATTCTGTTCTTATTTTTCTATGTTATTTTTAGTACTCATTATTTATTAAAGACATGTCTGCTACATTTTATTTTTTTTTAATTTTTTTTTTTTCTTTAATTGATTTAGATGCTAAAAGATGTCATTGAATCAAAACTATCCTTTTATTGTGGAAAACAATTGAGTTATCACCACATGTTTTCTTCTATGTGTTTAACTACACATGCATGATTTGTACATTCCAAATACAGCAATTGCGAGGGAAACTATTTCATACTGGAATGTAATTCATACATGTATATATACCCTAGACAACAAATTATTACGACCTTAAAACATACACATTGTACCTTCTTCTTTGTCATACTAGTTTATATCTTTATTTCTATGCAGCAAAAAGGTTCAATTCCTCAATTTCAAAAGGCTTGTATTCTGAATCAACAATAGCACCATACTCATGAAGATCTGAATCTCCTTCATCTTTCTTCTTTCCTTTCTTGAACGCATTACCACCCAGATATCCGAATTTACCGTATAACGTCTCCACCGCCGATTTAACATTCTTTTCAGAAATCCATAGTGCAGTATTAATGAAATTAGGTGGTAATCCATATCGAAGAACTGCTTCAACGTAAATACGAATGACCTTTAAATGGACCCAGTTTCGAACAATATCGCTGTATGATGTTGAAGCAAGTCGAACAACATCACCAAACAGTTTACGTTCAGCTTCAATGGCTTTTGAAAGTTCTTGACGAAGATCAGCAATGTGCTCTTCAGAATATTCAAATTCGCGTGGAGTCCACTTGTGTTCACGAGCTTTTAAAAGGAATTCGTGGAGGAATTTTCTGAATAGAGTAGTGTTGTAAAGAACGTACTCTTCGTCTTCAGCAATTACATTAGCAGAACGAGGAACGACCATGGGGGTGAGTGTCTCATAGGTAGAAATGTATTCTTTGGTTTGCGATTTGGGAACAGCGACTAAAACAGTTGTAAGGTACTCAGATTCCTGTACAAAGTGTTCAGCTTTAACAACACCATGAAGAGAGCGAACAGAAAGGTTACCACTAATAGATGTGTTAGTACTAAAGAATTCTGGGGAAAAAAGAAAACATGTGAAACTTGGGTCGCATTCATAGGAACTTACGTTTGTTTTCTCTCGACAGTGACCAAGTTGTTTTTGGCAGCGTTGTAGTTAGCAAAAGTAGATCTTACTTCAGCATCAATCTCAAAAGTTTCCTACAAATCAAAATGTAAATTAGTTGACCATACTTTTGTCTTCTTTTTTTCATGGTGAAAAATTATCCATGCATACCTTAGCAAGAGTATCAACCAATTCAGGAATAGGTTTGTCAACACGGAATTTGCTTGTGAGCCATGTGAAAGTTTGGACATATTCCTTCGGGGATTCTTATTCAAACGTTAGATAAAAAGTGTTCACAAGATGTAGACGTCAAAAATTGGGTATTATTTTGTACTTACTGCCACCGATAGTCTTAGCTTTTAAAGTCTTAGAAGCATTTCCCTCGTAGATGGATTCAATGATATCACTAAGTTTTTGGACGCAACCATGAAACTGACTATCTAGTTTTGTAAGGTCCTCAGATTGTTGAACGAGAGTATCGAGGGTACCAATTTTAAAGACAGGTATTTGAAGTTGCGAGATGTCGCTTTGCTTAAGTTTCAAATTTTGAGCATACCAGTTCTCCAACTGGATTTCCGGATCGCCACCACTGGGAGCAGCGTTTTGCGGCAAAGATACCAAATAAAATAGCGACGCCATTGAGTACAGAACGTAAAAAAGAAGTGTGGAGTCTGGTTGTGGATACACACAAGCAAAGTTCGATATGGGAAAGAATGGGAAAAGGGTGTGCAAAAGGACGCCAAAAAGCAGTTAACATGAAGAATGAAATAATACTGGGCTAGGGTCATTAAGGTAGTAGTATATTTGGGACTGTGTACGAACTTTTGGGTAGCTGTAATTAAAGTTTGAAGGGAAAAGTGGGAAGTTGGGAGGAAAAAATATATTTTTCAACTCCCAACCCATTTTTGTTTTCATATTCTCCCTACTGTCAACACATATATTTTGCTTCTGATAATTTCTCACAACAAAGGAAATGAGTCAGACATTGAAGGTATGTGATGACTGATATACTCTTGTTTTTTGTGAGACCGCTTTCTTAGGTTTATATTAACTAGTTTCATAGGAGCGTTTACAACTTCATTCATCAGCTTTTGATGGACTTTTGTCATTGATCCCTGCAAAATATTATTACGACGAAGATACTAAAACTCAATGGAATCGTAAAAAAGGTCCAAAGAAGGATCCTCGTCAGAAATTTAATGAAGGAACTAAAACTGCAGCCGATGTGAAAAATGAACGTGAAAAAGAAGCTAAACCAATGGGTGAACCACCAACTAAAGCCAGAATAGACGAATTACGAGCGGTTCAATTAGAAGCTGAAAATAAGGACCGGAAGTCAAATCAGAACACAATAGGAAAAGCTCCTAAAAATGATATTAACGACAATGAATCAACTATAGATGATGATAATGATATACCAGCAGATGAAGAAGAAGCTATTGATTTAATCTACGACGATAATGGAAATGAAGTTGAAATTGCCAAAAACTTGGATGCAAAGAAACGAAAGGCTGAACATGCTAAATCATTACAGAAACCAAGACCAGATCCAAAACGTCTGGAAGAGTTACATTCTAAATTAGCAAGTAGAATTCAAGAACTACGCGAAAAGAGGAAAGCACCTGGATCTGGTGTCAAAGGCGCCCCACTAAACAGAGAAGCTATTCTTGAAGTAAGACGTGAAAGATTAAAAAATGCAAAGCCAAAAAGAAAGAGAGAAGAACCATTAATTATTGAAGAAGATGAGGTACCAGAAGAAAATGAAACAAAGGAACCTGAAATCAAAGAACCCAAACCTAAGAAAGTTAAGTTATCCAGCAAAAAGTCAGTGAAGAACGGTAAAAATTCCAAGAAACAGATTAACGGAGGATCTCAGATAAATGGCAAGAGTTTTATCAGGGCTAATGAAAAATCAAATGGATCAGTGAATGGAAAGAGCAAGCAAAAAAAGAAAGTTGTTAAAAAACGAGCTGGATTTGAAGGCAGTAGGACTAAGAAGAAGTCGAAGCCTGTTGCCAAAAAGTAATCCAGCTATATATTTTCTTTCTTGTAATTAGTGTTAAAAATGTCTTCTTGCATCGTTTTTTCATTCATTCATTTGTACAGTTGTACAACTATGTTGTAAATCATGGTAACATGATTTAACTATGGAAATCTCATATGGAATGTTACAATTGATATTAGGTGTCCATGCATATAACGAGATGAAACGTAAAATAAAACTTCACGAACCCCCTCCCATTAATGACCCTATTTTTTTTTTTTTTCTATTTATGCAATATATCATCAAGGTGTTATTAATATCTACAGATTTTAATCTTACTACATATAATAAAAGTTACTAAAGAAAGAATATTAGTTAACAACCAGGGATTTTGTTATCAAAAAAATTCGATCAAATATATTTGTTGCTGATAAAAGGCTGTTATATCATACACTGTTAGTCAACAAAAATGTTTGAACTCAAGTAATATGTTTCTTATAGATCTAAAAAAAAAAAAAAAAAAAAAAAAAAAATACTTTTAATTGTATCAAAAAATACTCAAAAAAAATTTCATATACTATATATAAACGTTATTTGTCACATCTATTTAAAAGCTTGTTGCTTTTTATACCAAATTTCTTCAGCTTCTCTAATTGTAGTATTATTAGCTTTCATTTTATTCATAGTCTCAAGATATTCGTCATATGGATCAGAATCAAAAACAATACCACCACCAGCTTGCAAATAAGCTACGCCGTCTTTAACAACCATTGTACGTAAAGCAATACATGTATCCATTGAGTTTTTATCATAACCCCAATGACCAACAGCACCAGCATAGACACCTCTTCTCTCATTTTCTAGATCAGCAATTAATTCCATTGCACGAACTTTAGGAGCACCAGAAACTGTACCAGCCGGGAAAATTGAACGGAAAGCATCAAATCTAGATTGATCAGGTCGTAAGACACCAGAAACCTGAGAAACCAAATGGGAGACATGCGAAAATCGTTCGAGAGTTAAAAGACGATCGACACTAGTAGTAAGAGGATCACAAACTCTGTTAATATCGTTACGAGCTAGATCAACAAGCATGACATGTTCAGCACGATCTTTTGTGGAATTTTCAAGTTGATTAGCCAATGCATTATCTTCCTCGAGAGTCTTGCCACGGGGGACAGTACCAGCGATAGGGTGGGTAATAATTCTGCCTTTGTCAGATTTGACAAGAAGTTCTGGAGATGCACCAACAATTTGGAAATCAAGATAGTCAATGTAGAAAAGGTATGGAGATGGGTTGACTGTACGTAAGTGTCTGTAAATATTGAAAGGGTGGAGAGAAGTAGGACGAGCAACACGTTGTGAAGGAACTGCTTGAATGATATCGCCCAAAAGAATATGTTTCTTAAGAGTCTTAACATGAGTTTCATACCCCTCTTGCCCAATATTTGAAGTAAATTCGGCATTAGGAACGATAGGAGGTTGAGGAGGAGAGTAGTCTTCGCCATTGAGGAGAGTATCAACAATAGCTCGAATGATAGCTATAGCTTCATCGTAACGTTCTTGAAGAATGGAATCATCAGCTGATTTTGTTAAGTGAATATTGTGAATGATTTGAATCTTTTGAAACACATGGTCAAATGCCACAACGGTATCGAACAACATCAGAGCTGCTTCAGGAAGTTTCAAAGGATCTTTTTGGTTCTCTCTTCGAGTTTTTGGCTCAAAGTATCTGACACAATCATATCCTACGTATCCAATAGCACCACCAGATAAAGAAGGAATAGATGCAAGTTGTACTTGTTTAAAACCTTTCAATTCTTCCTCCAGCAGATCCAACGGATCACAATCCGGTCCATGACCATTACCAGTAATAATTGATTTTCTGGGACCCGAACCAATAAATGAATATCTTCCCAAATTCTCACCACCTAATGTTGATTCAAACAAAAATGAGGGCTTATTACTATCACCAGGTCTTGCAATCTTCAAGTAAGCCGTATGAGGTGTAATGTCGAGAGCAGGCAAGAAAGAATACACAGGGTACAAATTAGCTGGTTCAGCATCCGAGCTATGTTCTGTGATGTAAGACTTAATCGTATCAATAGAAGGCTGAACTTGCTGCTGTGACATTTCTGCAAATTTTTACTTGAGTGATAAGATCAATCGGTAAAAGAATGTGGAAATAACCTGACAAGCAGACTCCGGTTGAAAAATTCGCGATGCAGTTTATCCTTGAAAAGGCTGACTCTTTTTCCTTATTTCTTATGTAATCATTAATAATGAAAAACCTAATAGTTACATAATTTATAGTCATAAGTACCAAGTTGTAAGTGTGCAATAGCTGTTGGTACTGCAAAGCAAAGGGTCTTTGAAGATAGCAATAGGGAACCCATTTACCGCGCTTGTTCCATTTAATGATCACAAGGATTTACGACAGTGACTGACTCCTCAAACATTGTATGGTTAATCAATCAATACACAACCACTGAGACATGGAAAACATGGGATACACCTTCCTATCACACAGAATTAACAGTATTTGCCATCATGAAATAGATTCAATGTTGATGTTCACATGTGGCAAAAAAATATACTAAGAATTGTCGAGAATCATGGTTGGATTAAGTTAAAGATTGATATGTTGATTTGAATGCATTTGAAATTAATCTTCAAGTAACAAAAAATGATTCAGACACGATTCAGACACGTTATCTGAATTGTATAAATGTTGAATCATCTTCATTATCCATAGTTTCCAACAATAATATTTATTACCTAGTATCTAAGTACATACATACCTACAAACATAGGTAGTTAGTTAACTACAATTGTGTGTTATTCCCTGGACGTGTTTGTAATAAGTTCGTAATATCTATTACTATGTAATACATAAGCAAAGCCACGAAAGTTAAATTACTCCCGTTCTGATTTTTATTTTTCCCCTTTCTCCTTCTTCTTCTTCAACTATATGTTTAGCATTTAATGTTCGTATATTGATAAGAGCTGGTTCTTTTTTCTCATAAATATTGTACGCCACTTGCATATTTTCAAATGAGTTTCACCAGGAGGAAATCCTCATTCTCATTTTCACATATCTTTGGCGATCCATTTGCCCTTTCGACATTGTCGTTAGGAACTATAGGTTGGATATTGGCATTGGTTGGTTCAATAGCGTCTTCACAAAAGCTTTCAAAGTTTCCAGTATTTACATGGTGGGGTTTGGCATGTCAGTTTATTATCATAGTTCTCGTCTTGTATGTTAGTGGAACTAACGATGTGGATCCCTATCGTCTACTGGTATGTTCAGCTAGATTGCGTTATTCTCTGATCCCTTATACTAATGAATGTTTTGTAGCTTATGGCAGCTCTAGCTACAACTACGGTATATACAACAAATTCAACCAATAACTTTGTATACTTGACTTCACCGTGGACGGCGACAGCTGCTGCTGGCTGTATGCTTCTTTCCATAATCAATATTATTTGGATGATCTATTACGGTACAACAGATGATGTTCGACTCCACTCTATCATAAATTCTTACTCTACTAATAAGCCCGTGTATTCTGGTACACCGGGGACTCAATTACAACCTATTCATTCTACTAATCCTTTTCATGAAACAACTGCTCGTCCTCGATTTGAAACACCTTACGGAAATGTGACAGCTGCATCACTACAAGCTTTTGAAAATTCGACAACTCCAGACACGTACCGAGAAATCAATACAGATATTTCGCATGCTCCTTTGGAATATCCATTACGAGTAAAGGCGCTTTATGATTGTACGTATCTTCTATACATTATTAATGAGTATTTTGAAATTAGTCCTAACCTATTATCTTTAGACGAACCTGATCCAGAGGATGATAATGAACTTGCTTTCAAAAAAGGGGATATATTTGAAGTCAGTGATTGCAATGGAAGCTGGTGGCAGGCTCGTCTTGCTAATGGAGAAGTCGGAATCTGCCCTAGCAACTACGTTGTACCTCTCAACACTCAATAAAACAACGGACACGAGACTATTCAGTAACTCGTTTCAGCATTTCTTATTAGACTGTTTGAATCGCTTTAAAGCCTAAGGATAATATATTAAACATTGTGGTTTTACCGAGGTTTAAATCTGATACCACCACTTTACCGAGAAAAACTTATAGTGTTAAAAGTAAAGTATGCATTTTCTTAAAGTTACCAAATTACTCTTAATTAGAGTTTAATATGTAAAGATAAGGCTTTATATTTGTAAAATAAACCAATTTTTTTACACAGCATAACAAGACATAATAATGAAATATAGTCAAAATGAAAAAAAAAAAAAAAAATTCAATCATGAGTGTATGGGTACACACCAAAAGTAAACTAGAAGATTCGATAGTTGAAAATAATTATGAAATACCTATAAATTATTGAAAATAGCGTTATATTTTAGGCCTCTATAGTTTTACTTGACGGGCAAAATGGAAATTGTTCTGAGGTATTGTCATAGTGAAAAATCATCACCAATTTCAAAACCTGGGCACTTTTAACATTTGAAGCAATTTTCATACTTAAACTCACATATACTAGAATCACAACTTTCATACTTAAATTCACATATACTAGAATCACAATTTTCACACTTAAATTCACATATACTAGAATCACTTTTTTTTTTTGTTAAACTTAATTTTAAATTTACAAATTGATCACAAAATACTCGATCAGGTTACTGCAAAGTTTAAAAGAGTACGCAGAAAAGGTGTATTCAAAACCATTGCCACCAAAATAAAATACGTACAAGTCCATACAACCATACACACAAACAACTTTATCTTCTTCTTCCTGTATTCTCTAGCCTACATACTTCATCATAATTAACAATGTCCAGACTTTGGGAATCAGCTCGAGCAGCACATTCATTCGGATTACGCATTAGTGATAGATATGCACAACCGACTCCTATTTCTAGTGATTCATTATTTCATTTCTTAACACACTTTGCGAATTCGTTTTGGTCGATATTCAAGCGGTGAATTCACTGTTTATACATACATACTTAATGCCCTCTCATAGAAAGGGCCTCCCGAATTGACTTTGACGCATATACATGTGCATATGAGAACATTTCAGAGAATTATTTAGAAGGGTTTAGACTTAGATGTTTCAATAGGAGTAAAAAAGTTGTATACCACTTTTGAAAAAATTAAGTGGTTTCCATAAAGTATTGGTCTTCTTAAATTTTGATGGGTTTTATTAGCATTCGGTTTATCTGAGCCGACAGATGACGATACCTAGAATACTGTATTTAATTTTGTCTTGAGGAGTTCTTCTTGCTTGCATAATTCAGTATTAGTTTTTAAAACAAAAATTTTACCAACCATTTTTTTGAGAATCCGAAAATTACTTTCTTTCAACTTCATTTTCAAATGACAAACCCCTAGAATAACATGTAGACGATAAATTTTCAATGAAATCTCTTGTTGTATCCTACTGAAATTAGATATGCATTTTTGGGAAATGATTTTCGTACACTTGAGTCTTTTCTACAGTGTTGACCTGTAATTATTCTGATTTACTTATACATAGTGAAATTTAGAAAAGAAAACAGAGTAATTTTTATTTATGGTAATGATTACCTATCTTGGTTCTCATTGACAACAGATTCATTCAATTTTACTTGTGAAAAAGGCATATGTATTACATTTAATAGTACATAGGTAATAAATATGGTATAACAATACAATATTTTACCAAATCAAAAGCCGTGCAGCATTTGTACGTCCATAATAGGATCTTGACTACTGAGAGTTCTTGTCATTTTACAGTAATCTAACGGTTTAAACGGACATTCCGTATGCTATGGCTTCTAAAGCTTAAAAAAACATACACCATTGCCATGTGCATAAATTTTTAATTTATTTCCAAAAGGTTTACAGATCCTTAAATATAAAGATATAACAATAAATAACAATTACAAAATATAATAATTTCATGCATATTCTATATGAAATTTAAGTAAGTGATACATTTATAAATTTTTTTTCTCTGGTATATGCTACAAATAAAAATTACTACTTAGGAATGTATATCGTTTTGTCTTTGTGTGTATGATCTTTGGCATAAGCCTCTTATGACATTGAAATCCATAGGTGTAGAATTATTCATAATTTGATATTGACCTATTTTAGTGTCCATAATAATGCCATCAAAGAAAAAACAAGATATTCAAGAATATTAAATTGTTTTGTTTTTCTTAAAGATATCCCAATACGACTAAAAATTCTAGGCAAAGACATATATATTTTTTTATCTTTTATGTATTATATCTATATTTTGTGTTCACAATTAAATTACACAAAAGTATTTTGAATTCTCTTTGTTTGTTTTTTTTAAAAAAAAAATATGATTTAATTTATTATTGAGATTCAAGGGAATTGGCTTTACAGATAAAAATAAAATAATATATATATATAATGGGAAATGAATTTCGAATCAATATTTTGGAAGTCTATAAATATACTCTCGTTTTCCTCCAATTCGAAATATTTTTTTATCTTCTTATCCAACACTTCATTAAGATCATCAAGCTTAATAAATATTAAAAATGGTTAACTTTTTCTCTTTTCTCGTCTGTGCAACCTCTGTTCTCGCTGCCATTGTTCCTACTGTCAATGATCTCTTTGATATCAACTACAATGGTACCCTTGCAGCTACTGTTCCTCAACCTCAACCTCAACCTCAACCTCAACCACAACCTCAACCTGAACCTCAACCTCAACCTCAGCCTCAACCTCAACCCGTAAAGGATGTCCCTGACTACAGATTCACCCATTTTGGTCTTCTCATCTACCGCCCTGAATTCCATTTCCACAACCAAAGAGTTGAAATCAATCCCATCACCAAACGTCTCCAATTTGGCAGCTCCGGACAAAAATTCTTTGCCGCCTGGTTGTCTGACAAAACAATTCAACTCAACAGCACCACATTTTTGGGTATCTCCGATGAAACTGCTTTACAAGGTGGTGACCTTCAACAAGTCTTTGAATTCGATAGCAAGTACTTCTTGTCTTGGAATGGAAATTCAACTTTTGTCTTGAGAAACACTGAGACTGACCCTAAAATCAAGGAAATCTTCTTGTTTGAAGAACACGAAAGAGAATATGGTGATATCAGAATCAAGTTGAGAGCATTTACCAAAATGGGTTGGTAAATTCTGTTTAATTCTTCTCTAAATATAATATATCACAAATAAATACATACTTTATGTAGTTATAATTCTTTAATAATAATATATTTGCATTGTTTATTTAATTTATAATATTTAAAAATAATAAATTTGATTAATTTCCTCTATTAATATTTATCTGATGCAAGCTGATTAAAGTCCCATGTACCATCCTATATACTAAATTACCGTAGCAACAAATTCTCACATCAACATGCTTATTCCAAACCTTCCAAAATCAAATATTTTCCATTATTGTTTGTGTTATCTACAAATTTATACCATCCCACTTTTTTTTTTTTTTTTTTTTTTGATTAGTTTAATTAGTTTGCTGTACGTAAAATAAAAAACTTGAAAATAATTGAGTAATTATTATTATTATGAAAAAGAAGCTAAATCTGATCAAAGTCCAATATATTACAATATCTACAGTGATAATCAAAATAATAAATCTGATTAAAATTCTATATAAAACCTTATAGGCAAGTATAAAATAAGTACTAATGTAAAATCAAAATAATCACAAAAATAAAACATTATATGAAAAAAGACTGTGTTTTAATTTGCCTGATACATTATTATTATTATAAGCAAAAAATAAATACTAATGTGAAAATAAAATAAACACAAAAATAAAACGGTTTATTGAAGAGAACTGTGATTACGCTCAGGCGTTATTCTCATGTATAAATCTTGTGAAGTCAATCACTAACTTATTCCAGGTTTGAACCCAAGTTTTTTTTTTTTTTCAAAAAAATAAAAGGGTGCAATCTACTAATAATCATTCAGTTTATAGTCCCATATAGCTACTTTAGCAATTAAAATATTTATACAGAAGAAGACTGTTTTACGCTTTGCCTGCTGCAGGCCTTCGAAGTCGCAGTTCTCATTGTGCATTTGCTGTTTTCTGAATTTCGTAGTGGCCTGGGTTAAATTTTTCAGATCGGTTTAAACCAATGCTAGTGCAATGAGTAAACCTGTTCATCCGTCCCGGGCAATATCAGGACCCCCAGATGTGGAGGGTTACTCTTCCCAGGGAAAAAACCATTTCAAACCGACTCAGAACGGGCTCGAGCTTCAATTGCGCGCGAACGGCTACCGACCATACCACTGAGGGTCTGGTTCATATAGCACCGTAATAACCAAAGATAACGTACAAAAATATTTTGGTTGAAATAAAAAAAAAAAAAATTGACAACCAAGGGATTCGAACCCTTGCCTCCGAAGAGATAAGGACCTTAACCTTACGCCTTAGACCAACTCGGCCAGATTGCCATTTTATTGTTTCACAACAAAAAATAGTATTATTTTTGTCAAGAGAATAAGAATAAACTTGTAATTATTTTTTTTAGAAATTTGGCTTTCAGTCTCGATTTACCAAACTGCAAAAACTAGAAGTAACGGGTAGTGGATATAATGTTTGCACAGCAAAGATTTCAAGCTTGAATTTACAGAAACTTATGAATAAACATGATAGAAACACGCTTAATAATAATAATAATAATAAATCTGATTAAAGTCCTATATAAAATCTTATGAATAACAATTAAATAAATACTAATGTAAAAATAAAAATAATCACAATCTTGACTCTGATTTCTTCGAAGATCCAGATCGTCTTATCAAAATGATAAAAAACATATCCAAACAGATGCAAATCATGACCGACACCCAAATTCGTATGCAACGTGAAATCGATAGAATCACGAGAGAAAATAAACGTCTTAGAGATCTAACTGCCGAAAATAAGGAATCCAACAGTGAACTCAACAATGCCTTTGTAAAGT
>JAJMJJ010000449.1:0-13552 GCA_030568955.1 Geotrichum siamense (nom. inval.) | reverse complement strand
CCCCCCCCCCCCCCCCCTTCGCTCGCCGGTATTTTTACGATCCCTTTTTTTTACAACGGCGACCCGCGGCTATTTTTGAAATGGATAAATTGCCTAGTTGCTACTACTGCAATGTACTATGTATGTATGTCCCTACGTCAGTTGATATGTTGATACCCATGGTATGTATGTATGTACTCTGTTATTTTTTACCCTTCTTTTAATTTACAAAATGTACTCAACTTTGGAGGTTGCATACAAACATAATTGTAGGTAGGGTATTTTTTATCAATTGAGATGATGTTGCCTTCCCTAAAAAATGCAACGGATCTTCTATTGTCATCTTCAAACCAATTATATTATCAAGGTGTAGACGTAGTTCAAGTATAATATTGAAATGTATCACAAAGTTCCACTTTGGTAATTGCAAGGCTGTGCATCGTCTTGAAATCGTTCATTACTGTAATATTATTATTATAATATCTACACATGATAATCATTAACTCTTGGCATTCTAAAGGTACTTGATGTTATTATTCCCTTTTCTTTTCTTCTTCCAATATTCCTGCCAATGCTTTCCCAACACTATCAATATCTGTCAGCAATCCAACATGTCCTCTGTCAACTGCTATTTTACAACAAACTTCAAATCCCTTGGGTTCTGGCATTATCCATTTGTGATATACAACTCCATCACCGGCCCCAAAATAAAGATCTTCATAGCTGTCTGTTCGAATAGCTTCTTGGCTTTCAACTTTACATCCTTTTAATGTTGGGATGCTGTGGCTATAGACGATTGCTAAAGGAGGGTAGGATTTGCTGGAATCGTAGTCAAGAGATGTCAGAAATTTTTTGGTCCGCTTTAACGTGCGGTCAAGGTATTCCACTGCATCATCATATTCAAGAGGTATTTGGTCTGGAAGTACAAATGAACTTTCAATTGAATCCCCATCACTATTGTTGTTACTGTTGTTGCTCATTTGACTTCCAACATTAAAATTAGAACTTAATAAATCGAAACTCAACGACCCAAATTTCAAAATATCAAATGATGGTGATTCAATCCCAATAGAATTCAAACTTCTCCCTATTAACCCACTCTCTTTTTTCTTTTCTTCTCGCGTTTTCGAAACTAATGGGGATAATTCATATTTGATCCATGTTTCAACATCGAAAAAGTCAAGATCGTATCGATGCTTAGGATTAGCTTTATCAACAAAACATCTCCCACTTAATGGCAAAAAAACAAAACTTGATCGCATCAAGAAGTTAACCTGTCTTGTCAGAATCTTTGATGACAGCAATACAGCATCACCATTTCGTAAAGGTCCCAAAATATTAGGACATGACGAAGGAACGCCTGCATACAGTAACCCTCGGAAAAGTGTGGGATCTTGTTGCATAGCATGATGTGCGATTAGTCCACCCATTGAATGGGCTATAACTATTGTACCTTTGCCATTTGTAGATTTATTTGATGGCAAACTCTTCAAAAACTCAACCAACTTGTCACTATTGATATCGCATGATAACCTCCAATCATATCCAAATTCATATACCTTACAGTTCGGATTCGATCTTAACTTTTTAATCAGTTTTCTTGAAACATCAATTGGACCTATATGAGTAAGCATTCCATCAGGGTATATGTTGTTGTCGTATTCATCTTCATCTCGAATTCCAACTGTTAAATCAATCTTTCTCAATTTAAATCCTGCCTTCAATGGAATCCAAATACGTCTTCCAGTAGCTCTATCTCTTAAAATTGACCCTCTATAACCACCCATTATCACTACATCACCATCAACAAGAGGGAACGTATCGGCTTTAGGCGGTGCCAAGGGGTTTGATATATTTGGCAATAAGGCTTGCTTTACGGCCCTAAATCTCGAGTTATCTTGAGTTTTCACAGAATTAAACAATGTTTCTTCCTGTACTGAAGTAATGGTTCCTGTCCTTGCAAGACCGTTTTTTTCATCTGATTCTATTTGAAGGCGATCGAATTCTTGAGGTGAAAGTGAAGAATTGAATATAGATGGTAACTTGGTAGGTAACCTGAGACTTTTGAATTCAACCCCTGCTAATGGATTACTGAACGGCAATGAAAAAGAAAATGTTTTCCTCCCGGGGGTGGTTTCGATCTGGCTTGATATAGGTTCACCACCAATAATGGATTCAGCATCAGCTTTATCCATATGGGTATGAGAAGGTTTCAAAATATTGGGATAATGATGATCCTCTGGGCTTATTTCAACTTCAGCGTCTTCATGGTCATCAGATTCTTCCAATTCTGTTGCTTTCACTAACAATTGGTCTTGGATTGTATGAACTTGAAAATCATCTTGAAAAGTCGGAGTTGAAGGCAAACTTTTCGAGGACCTTCGACTATGTGATTTCAAGAACTTCTTCAATGGTTTCTCTTGTGGGATGGAAGTAGAAGAAGAGGCATCTGGAATACTTTGCTTCGAAGTGTCAGAGTTTGAGAATATTGATTTGAGTGATCGTTCAAATTTAGCCATCTATGGTATTGATAATGATGCTTATAACTATAACGAGGGTATTGTTAAGAATGATGATAGTGGTGGGGTGTAGTGGTGTGAGGAAGAAAGAATGAGAGTGAAAAAAAGGACGATAAATATTGTAAAATAAGCCTATAGACAAATTACTACTTGTAGCCTTTTCAGGCGGGAAAATAAATTCCCAATTTCCAACAATGAAGATGGCATGTAATAGCAACGTCAGGCAATCATCGTTTCTGCTTAGACTCTACAACTTAAATATTACATATTATGTCAATATTTACAGAATGATCTATGAAAATATTAATGAATCCCCTTAATTGCCTGTGGTATTTATACTCATATATCCAATCGATGTTATATTATGATACATACACAGCCATCAATAGGGATGTACTTATGCAGCCAGGCTTGTTCTTCTCAAGTAATCAAGATGTTACTGTAGTAGCAATAACTCTGCTTAGTAGCAGAATTTGGTAATAGGAGATATCCCTACTGGAACTATTGCCTCCTTCAACGTTTCCATATGATCAACTGTTGTTCTATAGAATCTTTTCAAGCCCTTTATTCCAATAGTATTAAATGTCACTCTTCTTCTTCATTGCAATAAACGATTGAAAGTCGTTTTAGATTGGCTGATTGGTATGTGAGGTTATATTTTTATGTCTCGATAATTTTAAACCTCCCACCATTTTATCCCAAGTACTATTGTTTTCATTACATATTATCATTCCTCACCATAGTATATTTCTTGCATGGATCTTCCACAGTCTTCTGCTTCACCACGCAAATCGCGGCAATATTCCAGTTCCACACTTTCGCATATTACCCAAACACCTCAACTACGATCACGATTTGCTAGTCTTTCACTCTCTGTTCCAACTGAATCGTCGACACTATCAACAACCGATACCGTCATATTCGAATTCGGTAACCGAACATTCAAAGCTGGTTTCCCTGGATGTTACACACCCACATGCACAATATCCAATGAAGAATTTCTTCCTGACAAATCACCACAACTATGGAACATAAAAACACCATCGGATCCAAGCGTAGTTGAAAAAAGAATAGAATACTTATCGAGATGGGCCTTTGAAAAAGAATTATTGGTTGATCCAAAAATTCAAAGAGTAGGGGTTGTTGAGAATGGGATGTGGCCGGAGTGGATTAAGAAGAGTATTTTTAGGGTTTTATTTAGGAGGTTGGGGGTTGCTTCGGTAGTGTTTTTGTTGGCGCCTGTGATGGATTTGGTGGGCGCTGGCTTGAGATCAGGGTTAATTGTGGACTTGGGATGGGAAGAATCCATTGTGTATCCTGTATATGATTTGAGACTTCTTATAAATCAAACGAAGACATCGATTCGTGCTTCACAGCTACTCCATGAAACCATCCATTCCGCACTACAGACGTCTCTAGATGCTATAAACAATACACAAAAAATTACCTCTCGAGACATACATAAAGTAATCACTGGTGGAGTCTACGCTGGTGCTGATAATCCCTTATCGCATGTACGCATGGTAACCCCTGGTTCCTCTTCTATTCCTGATCCCAACACTCTTTCTCGTGCGCTAAACCTTTCCTGTGGTACAACACTACAACTACCAACCATCCAACTACAAAGCATTGTAACCGAATCATTACTCTCCACCTCTGATTTATACCCTGACGACAATGAGCTTTCTATCCCATTACTCATCGATTCTGTCATTCGGTCCCTCTCTCACGATGTTCGTGGCTCAACCCAATCAACAATCGTATTCGTTGGTCAAGCTACTCAAATCCCCGGGTTACAGCATAAAGTTCTTTCAGAAGTTCGTAGACTATTACGCAAAAAAGATATTACCTCGGCGTCTAGTGTAATGGCCGCTAAATCAATGGGGGCATGGGCTGGTGCCAGTTTATATTTGTCTTCTCTTGATTGGTACTTATCTCATGAAGATCATATCAAATTACCTGGCGAATTAACTAGAGATCGTTACATATCTCATGGATACGAAAAATTAGTTCCGCCGTTTGGCGTAGTTTATTGAAAATCAACAAAATAAATGAAAAAACAAAAAAAAAAGGTAATATAAAAATGCATCTATATTTATATAATATAACTCTCTCTTTCTCTTTCCCGATTCACATCAATTCATTCCATTTGCTACCTTAAAATCATCCCACGCTTTATTCAATGTCACAAAAACACCTTGTGCAATCATTTTCTGTTCTGTAGTAGCATTGCTAGGAACCTTATCAGGATGTGTCTTAGCCACAGCTTTCATATAATTAATTTTAACTTTCTTTGGTAAAACCAATTCCGATAATCCTACATTCTTCCATCCTAATTCTGGCCACAATAATGAATCCAAACTAGATAATAATGCTCGTAGATTATCTTCCTTGCCTGATTTCCAACCAGATATTTTGGCTTCTACTACATCAACTAATGCAAATTTTTCATTTTCTTCTTGTGCTGCTTGTTGATCAGCTTCACGAATTCTATTAACGGCTTGTTGAACTTGAGCTGAAGGTCTTGAGGGTTTTGCAACAGTTTTGGGAGTGGTCTTGCGAGGAGAATCTGTTGGCTTAGAAGTGCTAGCTTTAACTTTAGGTTCTAGTTCTTTCTGACATCTTCTTTTACCATCCAATACCATCACTGTAGCCACACCATTATCAATCAATACCTCCCATTGCGCTTTAGCTTCCACAAACTGTTCACGAGCTTCCAATGCTTCTGCTCGTCTTGTAGCCAACTTAGACCAAATTTCATCACTAACTTCGACTAATTTTAATCCTTCATCCACATCCAAAAGTGCTGATTTAGCATCCCCCAATTTCAAATTACAAATTGCTCGGTTAGATAATACAATTGCACGTAACGGATGCTGAGTAGGAAGGGCTTTTTCCGCACGAGTATAATGCTCTGCTGCAGAATTAAAATCCCCACGTTTAAATGAATTAGTACCTTTGGTTTTCGAATCTTCGTACATATCCATCGCAACTGATGTAACTTGAGGAACTTGACGTTTTGGTTTAGATGGCGTCTTCACAGGTGTAGACGGTCTTGGTGAAGGGGTTTGAACTGGTGTAGGTTGCGACTTAGGTGTAGGACGTCTACGAATGGGCATGTCTTCATCTAAAGCACTCTTACTCTTAAATTGTTGGGCTCTAGATAGCTCAGGTTGTGCTGTTTGTTTCCTTGAAGGAGGTGGCCTAGGTGCTTGTGTTTTAGGTATAGGCTTATTATATAGATCATCATCACTGTCAGAATCTTTGAAAGGTTCATCTTTGAACGCAGATACTGGTACCGGTACTGGTGAAGATCTAAATGAGTTGGAGGACTTGGATGCAGAAGTAGGAGTTGAAACTCGAGGACGAGACCATTGTCTGTTTCCTTCATGCGAATTGAGCATATTAACATCATCTGTAAGTACATCTTCATGTTTTCTTGGATTTTTCAAATCAATTTCTTTAGCATCGTCATCAAATTTTTGTGTTGCTCTTTGCTTGTACTTATCCTGTTCTCTCATCCAAGCTGGCGTTCCATCCTCGGAACTTCCCGAGTGTGAGTACTGTTCGATAGCTTTTGCTGTATTTTTTCTAACTTGGTTGAAAATCGACAATCCTTTCGAAATAAATTGATTCGAAAAATCTTGGGCCATTTTCTGAATATCTTGAGCATTTACACTGTGATTAGGATTGCTGCGGCCTGAGTTATGTCGTCTTGGAGTGGTCATCGGTTTTCCTGTTGCCTTACTATGTGCTTCATTCATCAAAAAATCGATTGCTTGCCGCACATCCAATCCAGTATCTGAATTAGCTAAACCTCTCCTAGCTTGATCATCTGTGAATCCCATATCCATCAACTCGGCAATGTAGGGATCTCTAGGATCGCCATTTTGTGGAGGTTTAGGTGAATTCGAACTTTTGGTAGGAGAAGGTACGCGAGTGGATGGTCTCGAGGATCGTTGTGTAGAAGAGGGAGTAAGCTGAGGTTTAGGAAATGCATCGGTAAACCCTTCGAGTAGAGAGTCATCCGTAGAAGAAACGGGTACGGGTTGCTGAACTTTTGGTTTTGGCGGAAGAGGAGTGTTAAAGATGTCAAAAGGATCCTCTTCTTCCTTCTCCTGGTTCACAGTTGTTTCCTGAATAGAAGGAGTTGAAACATTTGACAACCCGGATGGAGTATTATATCCCGATCGTGTTTCCAAAGAATCTAGTCCATTACCCCAAGATTGAGCCAAGTTCTTCTTCTCTTGTTCCTTCTTAAACTGCTGTTGCTTTAACCTCTGTTGCATAGAGAGATTTTCATCGTTGGATTTCTTTTTTACCGATGTACCACCAGCAAATGAAAGAAGATCAGAAAACGAGTCATTTGCCCCCATCACGCTTCTAAATTATTGATTTGTGGATTTGTGAAGGTGAAAAGAATGAAATTAGAATGGAGGCTGAAAGAAAGTTGATGCGTTGGAATTTGCCGATATCTAATCACGTGATGGCTATTATTGAAATATATCCAAAAAGGGAAGGCGATCGAGTTCCTTCTCCATCGTATGTGTGATCGATATGTACATAGAATATGTGCCATATTAAAGTATACTGCAAACATGTTTTTGTTTGTTAATAATGTATGTACATATGTAACTGTATATTTTCTTTTGTTCAATAGTCACACAGTAATACTTTGAACCTACGAAACAATGAGTAAACTACGCGGCAATTAAATGGTTGCATATTTGAAGTAATATTTTTGTACATAAATACGAAGAGGGTGCCCTCTAAACAGACGTTGAAAGAGAAAATTATTATGTGTACGTGTCGGTCCCAACTATGCTGTTCAAGTGTGTATCAATAATAGTCAATGACTGCACTAAATATGTTAAGACAGTGTTTTTCTATGTGCTGTCTGTTTACGTTTTGAATGTCATGCTGGGTCTTTCTTTAAGAACAATCAGCAAAAACTAAATTTCACTGCGATAAACTCCCAATGCAGACATATTCAGTCATCCAAGTTCTAAGTTCTATTACTTTTCTCTGTTTTTTACTACATTCGCGTTTCGCGTTTCTACACGTTATTTTTCTTTCTTTTTTTCCACTTCCTTCTATTCTGTCCAATACTTTCTTCTTCCATTATTTCCTCATCGTAACCAAAAATGTCACAGGACCTGCGACAGGTTATTGAAGCAGATTTGTTAAAGCTCAAACGGGAACTAAAACAATGGGAACATGATTTTGAAGTCAAGGAAGGAAGAACCCCTGTGAAGGCAGATATTAAGGCAAACAAATCGATATGTGAGTTTTACCAAGAATCACAATGGGTTGAATGTCTCGAAATGCCTGATTACTAACATGCATAAATTTCTAGCTAATAAATATAAAGAATATTCGAAACTGAAGAAGAGGTTGTTGGATTTGACCCGTCCGGTATCATCACCCGCAACTAAATCAGTACCTACGATAGACTCGCTTCCTGCGACTGATATTTCGTCAAGCCCATCTAAAGCACGTTCAACAAACCAATTTGCATCTTCTTCAAAATCATCTCTGATATCGAAGATGTCACCGCCCAAATCTACTCCACGAAAGTCACACATGATGTCGCCCGTGAAAACACCACAAAAATTGATAGATTCCCCATCGAAGATCACGGAGTTAGGACCTACCCCTCAACGAATGGGTAAAGTACTAGGACTTCTCGACGTTGATCCGCTTACACCAATTAAACCTTTACCAGAAATATGCTTACCTGGTAGCTCTTTTACTGAGGAGCCTATTCAAACTCCCCAAAAACCACACAGTCAAGCTCAAATCATTCCTGACACGCCTAATTATTTTCATACCGGTGGGAAAATCTTACTACCTGTTCCGTCCGAAGAACAACAAGATGAATATTCCGATTCCGATGAAGAGATTGGAATATTGCGACCTCGTCATGCATTATCGGTCATGATTGCTGAATACCGAGAGTTTAAACAAGAAATCGAGGAGCGTCAGCTTGACCAAGATGAAGAAATCTTAATGGAACTTGAACAACAACCTGATTTTGATCCCAACTCATTAGCTGAAACTAAAGGAGATATTAATGAAATAAATCCAGATGGTTATGTCGCAATCCAGAAAAAAGGGCAAAAGCGAACAACCAAACGACATATTAGTAAGTTTTTTTTTTCTACCTTACATGAATAGAGTGATGATACTAACTGTTTTGTTTATTTCCAGTACGACCGGTGAAAGAAGGAGAGAAAATGAAAGTTCGAAAGAAACCACAAATGAATTTCCGAAGACTAAAATTAAGAAACTCCGGTTTTAAATAACATAATTAGACTCTACAATCTCATATACACTCGCTATATATAAGTACAATATCACGTTGCTCATGACAATTCTTGCTAGTTTTTCAATATAATGTGTTATGTCCCATCACTAAAATTATATCAGTGTATAGCTTAATAGTCAGTGAATTCAGTTACATTGCTTGATTTGGTATACGATATCACGGATCCGATGTTGAGTCAAGACTGGAATCAATTCAAATCGTTCTTCAGGAAACTTGTCCAGAAAATCTTCCGGTTATTCTATTCTTAAATATGTCATGATTAGCTTCTAACTAAAAATTATAAAAAATTAATATAGGCATCAAAACTCATTATTAACCCCAGTCATTATATGGCAGACGGAGAACAGGACCTTAGAAGGCTTGTTGTTTTAGAGAACTAGCTTCAGAAACAACTCGATACCACATTAATTTTTAATTTAAAACTTATGATATAAACATTATTATAAGTCTTAAATCCTTGAAGAGTTAAAATATGGGCTAGGGCACAAACAAACTGGGTAGCCAACCAGACAAGAGAAAAACTTTTCGCCCTTCGAGGAAAACTTCAATACCACCAAGCAGTCAACTGCACGACGTTCAAAATGTTCAGCATCTCCAATATAAGGGCTGTTGCAGTTAAAGAGCCATTTGTCTCAGCTACCCGTAGTATTTCTTTGATGGGTCGATTGAGCGATGCTCCTAATGCACAAAGTCAGAAGAAACGTTTGGGTAGAGGTCCTGGATCTGGTCATGGTAAGACATCTGGACGGGGTCAAAAGGGTCAAAAAGCTAGAGGAACTATTAAATCATGGTTTGAAGGTGGTCAGACACCTATTTTCAAATTGTTTCCTAAGAGAGGTTTCAAGTCACATATTGAACAACCACAATATATCAACTTAGATAAAATTCAGCATTACATCGACAACAAGAGAATCGATCCTTCAAAACCCATCACAATGAAGAGTTTCTTTGATGCTGGAATTTTCAAGAAGCCTACTTCAGGTGGTATAAAAATCATTGGTGGAGGTGCTCATAAACTTCGACAACCTATTGATATTTCAGCTTCAAAAGTTTCCAGACTTGCTTTACAAAGAATTGAAGAAACTGGTGGATCTTTCTCTGCTCAATATTACACAAAGTTGGGTCTTACTACATTAGTTAAACCTGAAGTTGTTTTGGAAAAGTTTGGTCGTATTCCTCTCCGTGCTAAGCCCATCAGTAGGAAAACAATTGAATACTACAGAGATCCCGCCAACAGAGGTTATTATCAAGACAGCCCCGAACCCACCATCATTCCTGACTACAAGAAATCTGCCAAGATTGCTTCGGTACGTAAGAGTCCACTTGCTGCTGTTCTTGACTCTATTTCATCTGTTGTGAAAGTAGATCTTTCTGCTTTCAAATCTTCTTCAGTCGAAGGTAAACCTGTAACCAAGGGGAAGAAATAATGATATTACTTTCCGCATTCACATAATAAATAAATATCAATGTACATATTCTTTATTAAAAGTTTTTGATTTTTATCAACCTCATCGTTACATTTTTAAATTTGTGAGCATATCCTATGTTATAGTCCAAAGATATTACACATACGGTGACTTTGTTTTAATCGAATGCAAGCAAATTTAAAGGGATTTACCCATCCCCACTACAGGTATTGACTGGTTTATGCAGTAGATGTCACATTCAAATGTTTTGAAGTATTCCTGAGATTTTTTTTTTTTCTTCTTTTAATCGGGATCAAACTTATGAATGGAAAACACAAACAATTCACTCATTACGAAGGAAAATACACAACAAAAATAAGCACTTACTATGCAGGAAGGAGATAACTGCAATTCCTGTTGATCACTAATATTCAACTCAAAAAGTACGTTATTGATTCTTTGCAAGAAAACGTTTTCAGTTAACGACCAAAAATATATATATAATTATTACAATGATAATAATTGATAAGTAGAATATTTTCAGATAAACTATTAGGCTACGCGCACAATTTTTAGTGCCATTTATAAAATCAATATATACCCTAGAACTAAATAAATGAAACTGCACTAATATTCATTAAATTTCAAGATCAACTCTTGCCAATTTTTACTTAAAAGACAGGGTCAATACGTCGATGTATTTAATATAATTTAGAATGTTAACAGTAATGTGGTGCAATTTAATTAATGTATAAAAAACAAAAAGATAGAATAATATATTTTAAGGAACAATTAAGGACTACTGTTCCCACAACAAATTAGAATATATCATGTTGAGTTCATAAAGATGTCGATATTAAACATCTGAAATAGAATGAATCTTATAATATTGGAGAATAAGGAGTGACTTGATTGATATAATTAAAATAAATAAATGACCGGATTTATACACTAATGATTTTTCTTAAAACAACTGGGTCGCTTAAATCTTTCACGAATGAAAGAAGTTGGTACAATAATGACAATCTATTATGAATTAACCAAATAAAACTTTTCAAAAACTGTAGAATCATTTCCTGTTATGATATAGTTATTTATTGACTTCATAAGGACTCTCTTTGTTAAATTTTTCGGTAAAACCTGGCAGGAACCTGCTGTTAAAATTGCTATTTCAGAAAATATTAAAAATTCAAGAAAATATATATAACCAATACATTAACAAAAATATATTTAAATTCAGAGATAAAAATGAAATGTCTATTAATCTTGCCACGTTGATACTTCTGTGTCCTGCTCCTAAGTTACAAGTTTCCATACTTATCAAATAAATCACCATAAGCAGTACGAAGGTAGACAATTGCACTAAGAATTGTACAAAAAAAAGATTGCATGTTGGTTGAAAGAGGATAATACATTTCTTCATAGAGAACAGACCCGGTAATGAAAAGATAAAATTCTCCTTACATTATTTCTTGAAAGTACAATAACATGAACCTGATTGCAAATTTTCCAAATGAATTAAACTGGATATCTCAACGTAAATTGTTTTTGTCGAAAATCAACTGGAAAAATATTGAACTCAGGATGAAGTACATCAATAAGAGTGGATTTTTCTGATTGCGGATATTTTTCATATCCCATAGGGCTCAGTCAAATTGAAATGATGCCAGAGATTTTGTATGGGGCATTAATCTGATAAGAAGCTATAGATAATTCTATTAGGAAGACTCCACATCTGCAGGTAAGAAAAGAATAATAATAAGATTATCTTTTACAATATTTATCATGATTTGGATAATACTATTACTAGCTTGGTAGGAAACTTTTACCTGAGGATGCATTGTTAGAGTTGTGCCATAGCAGTAAACAGATTTCAGATTTTATATATTACATATTGCTTTGAACCCCATATGTAGGCACACACTGCTGGAAAGGTGCCTAGTCAAACAAAGTCCAACGTTACAAGAGAGTAAACGATTAAAAATTTGTATTCACATATGGATTCATCGTAAATAGGCCGACAATGGTCTAAGTGTAACGTTGGTAGAAAAAAATAAAAGAGAAAAGGAAAAATAAAAATTGAGTGCACAGCACTATTTCATCATAATAATTGTATTTTCCAAGCTATAAAAGTGTAAAAAAAACATACACATAAATAAATAATTCATCACATACATAAAAAGGTATGTGGTATCTAATAAATAATATCCACAAAGAGGACAATGTACCTAAGAGGTAATAAAGACTGTAAGAAGAAAAGTCATGTAATAAAGATTGCTAAGTGGATCATTAGAAAATATGGTTAAGGACCAATATTTTTCAGAAGAATTTATGAACCTTTGCCAGAAGGATCATTGCGTGTGATATATTGTTGAATTCCTGCATTACTTTGAGAGCCTACAATACCTTGAACAGGTCCAGGATCAATATTAGGATTGGTAAGTGTAACAGAGTGGGTACCAATTTGTTGACCCCAAGCATTAACTGAATTATCACCTGGGCGTGGAATATTGTATTTTGAATAATATCCCTTGTGAAGAAAATAATGTCCCTTAAGAATCCCTGTCTTTAAACAGCCAATAAATTGTCCAACGGGAACAACTCGACCTTGATGTAATACCGTTTCATATATTAATGTTGTTCCAGAGAATAGAGGATGATCTACATAATGTAACCCACATGTTGGTAAATATACTTCATTATAAGATTTGTCATACCTTGGAGTACAGTATAGGCGGATACCGGAGAACGCACCTGCGTAATCGACAAAACTGGTAAGGTGGAGACTATCTGAGTATATATAGGTAAATCGTCCTTTATCAGGACAAAATCTGTAGGGAGGGTTTTTCTTGACTTTCTTTTTCTTAATAGTATTAGAGTCATCACAATCATCAGAACGGGGACGCTTACAAGGAGGCACAACTGGGCCATTCAAAAAGGGTGTAGTAACACCGGGTAATACGAAGTCAATCTTGGGGTCATTCTTAGCATCACTAAATTTTTGAACTGGAGGTAGTTCATTTTGAACTGGTTTATCTACAAATTCAACTTCAACAAGATCATTTTCAACAGAATCAACTTCAGCAGGATCAACTGTATCAAGATCAGCTACAACAGGATTGTCATCATTAAATTGGGTGGCCACAACAGGTTCCGTATTAGATGATTTTTTCAAACATGATCTTACTGGGACAGCTGAAGGATCATTGGGAGTATGTGTTCCATTAATCACAACTAGGTCTTTTCTAGCTTGTTTTCTTTCAAGTATTTGATGATAATCTGATCCAACCTTAATTAATTCCTCCAAAACAAGTTTTTTA
>JAJMJJ010000448.1:0-12500 GCA_030568955.1 Geotrichum siamense (nom. inval.) | reverse complement strand
AATAAGGGTACCTAGATGTACACATTGGAATTTATAAACAAGATATGTTAAACCAGCCCACAAATTAAAAACAATGATTTATATTTTGAAAACAAATAAAAGAAATATAATATATACAGCATTAAAGTGAAAGGTATTTTGTCCTAAATGTGAGACCTTAAACATTTTCACTAAATAATTCGTTTTATTTGTACAATTTGATTGATAGAAATAGTCTTTACACTGTACTACATACAAGATAAGTTGAAAATATAGTCATTTAAAATCTATACGAATATTTTAAGAAAAAAACGGATATGTTGGTTGTGAAATAAATTGTCATCGGAGGGGTCGAGTTCAGCTGAAAGTGCAACCCTATCAAAACTCAAAAGGATTTTAAATAGGAATTAAAAGAAGTAGATTTTCAAGAAACATTATGTTTCTTAATGTGTTTATTGTGTATATGCAAATATATAATGTTTTTAGCAGTCTCAAAAATTTTATATAATAAGAGGACCTTTCTAACACATTTGGAACGAATACTAATTCTTCCAACAAGCCCTTTGTATAGTTTACACTACTAAATTAAATATGTGCATCCAAATTTCCTAAAATACAAAAGTTAAATCTATGTTTAGTTGAGACTGATGGTTTCAAAACTTTAATGACAGAGTTTAGCACCTTCAGGAAGATTGTCTCGCCCACAACGTTTGCAAATTTTTATCCCTTTCAAACCATTTTCTACCTCTACTCTAATTCCTCATTTTATTTTCTAATCCATATTCACAATCAAATATACGACATTGCTTCGACATTCATATTCTCGTTTCATTGATATTTTTTGTTAGTTCACAAGTGTTAGTTCATTATGCGATTCAAAAAGATTGGTCTATTGTCATGCTTGGTCATGGTGGAATCGATTGATATAAATTTCAACGAAACAAAGTCAGTTAACAATGCATTATCATTAATAGCACATGGTTTAATGGACTATTATAATGGAAACGATTCCGGTCAGGTCCCTGGTATGTTTTCAAATCCGTATTATTGGTGGGAAGCAGGGGCAGCATGGAATTCGATGCTTGACTACTGGTTTTTTACCGGAGATACACAATACAATGACATCTTAAAATCAAGTTTACTTTTTCAAGTTGGTAAAAATTGGGATTATATGCCTTCGAATCAAACAACAACAGAAGGTAATGATGATCAAGGGTTCTGGGGAATGACAGTTATGGCAGCTGCTGAAAAAAATTTCGAAAATCCAAATTCTGACCAGCCTGGTTGGGCTTATTTAGCGCAAGCAGTCTTTAATACAATGGCTGATCGATGGGACACTGACAATTGTGGTGGTGGCTTAAGATGGCAAATCTTTACATGGAATAATGGATACAATTATAAGAATACTGTTTCTAACGGTTGTCTTTTTAACTTGGCAGCTAGATTGGCTAGATATACTGATAATTCAACATTTATTGAGTGGGCAAACAAAGTATGGGATTGGACTGAAGATGTTGGGTTTATTGTCAGGTACGATGCTTACTGGCCAGTCTATGACGGTGGTTTTATTCAAAATAATTGTACTGACACAGACCCCATCGAATGGACCTATAATTCAGGCCTCTTTTTATCGGGTGCCGCCGTTTTGTATAATTATACAGAAGATTCAATGTGGCTTCAGCGTGCAACTGGTATCTGGGGAAGAGCTAAGGTATTTTTCCTTCCTGGGGAAATCATGTATGAAGCTGCATGTCAACCTTCAGGTCAGTGCAACAATGATCAGCGATGTTTCAAAGGAATTTTTTCTCGGTTATTAGCTCTTACTGCTATCATGGCACCTTCACTCAGTGTTGAAATAATGTCATATCTTCAATCATCTGCAATTGCTGCTGCTGCGTCTTGTAGTGGTGGATCTGATGGACATACTTGTGGGTTAAATTGGAGTGAAGATGGCTGGGATGGAATGTATGGATTAGGTGAACAAATGAGTGCTCTTGAAGTTATTCAAAATTTGTATATTTTTGAAAAACCTGTGCCTCTTACCGAATCAACTGGTGCTACATCTAAGAGTAATGGATCTGCAGGTACTTCCAGAACAGAAACTATCACAACTCAACCTTTGCATATTACCACAAAAGATAAAGCTGGTGCTGGTTTTATTACTGCTCTTATTATAATTTGTTTACTTCTACTTACTTGGTGGATTACTATGTGACATAGTTTGGATTGGTTTAGTCATCATTCACTACATATGTAATTTCCTATGTATGCATTAATTTTGAACTATCATAGTAAGAATTCAGTTTTTTTCTTCTATAGCATACATGAACTAAAAACAATATGATGTTCATACTAATAAGTAGCTATTATTTTTAAAGTTCAATATATTATTTCATGATTCAAGAAGCTGATGTTTTCACTAAGGCAATCTTAATTGCTAAGATAAAAAAAAAATAAAAAGACTTGAAACTTACAAGAGTATCATTATTTACTTTTATGGTATCGTTTTCTACTAGTTATCAAATTTTTGTGAGCACAAAACAATCATTATTATCGAAATACAAATATTTCTATATATAAAGGAAAGTATAAAATTATGTGAATTCAAATTTTCATGTATGTAAATTTAAATCTTGTACCATGAAAGTCAAAGTAGTTAACAAAAGAAATAGCACAAAACCAGAAATTCTTCTTCCTACGTTTTTAATACTATTTTAACTACCCAATTAGTCTAATACTCAAGACACAATAAATTACATAGTCAATATCACTTGAATGTTCTTTTTTTTCGACATTTCTTAAATAGCGAAAATATATATATATATATATATATGTCTTAAATTTAAAGAACTTTACGTGAAAATTTTTTTATCGCTTAAAACTTTCAATAAACCAAATGACTTA
The DNA here is from genome assembly GCA_030568955.1 of Geotrichum siamense (nom. inval.). Taxonomy (NCBI): domain Eukaryota; kingdom Fungi; phylum Ascomycota; class Dipodascomycetes; order Dipodascales; family Dipodascaceae; genus Geotrichum; species Geotrichum siamense (nom. inval.). Next base: position 9,617 of record JAJMJJ010000448.1, on the reverse strand, counting down.
TCTTTTGCAACTTAACAATTTTGCGTTTATTAAACTATTATGATTACATCAGGCAAATAATTTAAATAAAATATCTTAACTTCCAGGTTGATACAAATCTTGTTGATTTTTTTATTTAGAATAATACCAGCGCAATATATTGTGCGGTGCACAATAGTTGAGTCAGAAATGGTGATGTAATTAAGATTTAAAAAAAATATTTATCATATACTCGAATATTTAAAAGTCATTAGTAATGTTGGTTATTGTGTGCCATTTTACAGTTTGAATTGCCACAAAATCTAGGGCATAATAGGCAGGTCACTTTATTATTTACAAAATTATAAGCAACACACTCCATCAGAGACAATTCAAATTGTTAAGTACGTCATAGTTAGACCATTTGGATACAACTCCTACCAATGATGAAGTAACGTAATCAATCATGTCAGTCAATGACTTATTATTAAATTACCTGCCAATGAATTTACTCAATTAATTCCACAATATTATTACTACTACTTACTATTTAATTATTAACAACCTAGTAGATAATTACAAGCAAGACATCTTACCAATCCCAGGGAGTTCTAAGGAAATAAACTACCTGCCTAGACCCATCGCAAACCTTACCTGTTAATTTGCTGGCGGTAGTTATGACAAAAAAGTCAAATAGCCTTTTTAATAAATACCTACCTATCCTTATGCTTACTTAAGTCAGGATCCTAAGTCCCTTGGAGTCATAGGTTGTAGCAGCCAAAATACTAATAACCATTTCAAAAATATAATTTTCATTTGCATTACCTATCACAGTTACATTCAATATTTTCAATTTTGCATTTGACAAACGTAGCTGTATATACTATTACATTCAATTTTTTTAAAATATTTAGGTACATACATTGTCACAATGTTACTAATACTACATAGTAATTTCTACAAATAACAAGGGTCTATTTATGAAATTGGCAAGAATAATTAATTTCAATATGACTTATGTTCCTGATATAGGGGAAAATCGGTTGATACATGACTTCTATAAAAGATTCAATTCAAGCAAAATGCCCTCACAAAAAACTTGAGATTGGATTGTTGCAGCATATGAGAATAATTTATTTTGACGTCAATTTATTTTGTTATCAATGAATGATTCACCATAAGGAAAAAGTTAAGATATTGTATACCGAAAATTTAGGAGTGGCATCTGTAGCTATGTATCCACATTTTTATCTGGATTTAGGCAGATTGCATGGCCTTGCTGAATTGATTTTAATCATTTGAAAAATAGGGCCAAAAACAATCCTTTTTGGTTTGAAGATGTGACTTTAATTATGTTAACTGCTGACCATATAAAGGATAGTGCAAGAGCTCAATGGGTCTAGAACAAAAGTTTAAAGCTTCCAATCCCTTAAGATTTTTTAAGTATCACCGTTTGGCTTTAATTATTAAAATCTACCATTAGATGATAAACTTTTTGAAACTTTTATGCAAACATCACAAAATATGAAATGTACAAAACTACAAATTATGGTACAGGATTACTACAGAGACTACAAATTACACGGAGTAAATTTGCATTTAGAGAACCAAAAACCAAAATAAAAAAAAGGGGCAAATACACTTTTATCATGTTTAATTACCAAAGAAAAATTCTAAACTACAAGAAGGAAATTCTCCAAAGCATTCTGTTGACGAACGTAGAGCAATATTGGCTCCTAAAAGCATCAAGCGTCAAATTCATATTGCAAAAACCCAGAAAATTCAATTTTATTAAAAATCTGCAACAAGTTTTTTGAGAAAGCATTTATTACCTTACGATCTGCAAAATATTTTCACTAAATCTAAGACATGACTCGATTGTATATATTTGTGCATATAAAAAAATGAAAGAAGAAAATAAATTGACTTTTTGACTCATTATAAGAAACATATTTGCTTATTATAATAGCAGAAATTAAAAAGTAAAATACATATATTACATAGGGAGATATTACATTTAACCATTTGAAATATTTAAATAAAATTCTGATTGTATTAATATAAAATTTAAATTGTTTGATGTTCCTAGGTATTTCTCTGTTTTTGGATTATTTACTTGATACGGTAATACTGAATTTTTGTTTTAGCCATAATGTCGCGTAGCTCACATAAATTTGCTTATTAACATACAGCAACAACCTCCGGAAGTTAACAATGAAACCTGACATTTGTGACGCCATTTATATTGAATTGGATCTTTTCGTTTATAATAATAATAACAATCATTTTGTTTATAGTCCCATATAGTTACTTTAGCAATTAAAATATTTATATAAATGAAGACTGTGTTGTGTTTTGCCTGATACAGGCTTTCAAGGTGACATTTCTCACTGTGCGTTTTGTTATTTTTCTGCGTTTCGTTGCGGCCAGGGTTAAAATTTTCGGATCGGTTACTCTTAACCGATGCACGTGCAATGGGAAAACCTGTTCATCCGCCGCGGACAATCTCATTACACCCAGATGTGGAGGGTTACCCTTCCCAGGGGAAAAACCATTACAAACCGACTCAGGACGAGCTAGAACCCGAGACTTTACTGAATTGTGCATGTGATGCTAACAGAACAGAATTTGGACTAATTAAAGTATGTAAAAAAACTGTAATTACCCTAAAATTTAAAAAAGACTTTTCTAATGAATGACATTAAGATGCTATACAACACAACCTTTAATGTAAATGGCCTCTTTAGCTTAGTGGTAGAGCGTTGCACTTGTATTTTGAATATCTGAAATGCAAAGGTCACCGGTTCAATTCCGGTAGGAGGCAAATTGATTTTTCAATTTTTTTGCTACTCCTGGATATTTGGTGTCTGGATTGCTATTATGACAACTAAAATTAATGATATCGTCGTCGTAACCAATTCAATTGAGTAGCATTTGTTTTTATTTGGTAGATTCCTAATAGGAGATTAAATTTATTTATACTGCTTTGCTTTTTTATTCACTTACTTTATTTCATCATGGATATCCCTCCAATAGAACCAATAGATCTTTTGAAATACGGGTTCAACATTTCAAGTGATATTTGGAAAGATATAACGAGGGTTGGTACGACAATATTTACGGAACAAGTATGGATTACACCAATTATATATTTGACACTGTTTCATATGATAATGTACCTACCATTTCAATTCATGGTGTATTCTGCCCAGTTTATCGTGCTGTTCTGGTGTTTCAGCACTGTTATTTGGAAGTATGTTCTTGAGGCTAATGAGGAAATCGGATACATACATTTGAATGGCAACATCACTCTCAAGAACCACAAGCCACAATTATTGAAGATATCATTGGTGAAACAATTTATTAACACTATTTACATTATGATTCCAACATTTGTTTTCCATCTCACGAATAACATCAATAACACAGATATTGAACTACGAATGTTAGTTGTATTAGCCATAATTGGAACAGTCTTAAATATTGTGAATTTATCCATAATTGAAGCAAATATTGTCTTAGATAGTTGCTTATATTCTCATATACCTGGCACGTTTTCCAATTTACAATCACAACCGACTTGTAATGAGACCTCAAATATAACTGAAGCAAAACCTACTAGCTTGTCACAAATCAAGGTGAAAAAAGCTATATTCAACTTATCAACAAAACTTATGGGAAGACGGTCAAAAGGAGTTTTATTGTACGCCCTTACCATTGTTAAGAACACTGTCCATTATACCCTTGCTAACTTGCTTGTTAACATTAATGGTGATAGTAGAGTGGAGGTAAATTGTTCAAACCTTCCTAAAAGGGATTAAACAGTCACAATATTTCGTTACTTTATATCAACGTTCCTTGTTTTACTGTAGGACCAAATATTTATAGTATAATTACAACCCTAAACCATAAATAGCAAGCTGAGGTAAGGTGAAAATCTAATATTTCACTTTTTCTCTCTCTTTTCTTTCCCTTTTTCCTCTACACCCAGACTACTAGTACCCAAAAATGAGAGCTAAGTGGAGAAAGAAGAGAGTTAGAAGATTGAAGAGAAAGAGACGGTTGACAAGAGCCAGATCGTAAGTTCATATATTTTTCTATTTTTATTTTATCGAGGTAGTTTCTAACTGTTTTACTTTAGTAAATAAACGGATCGCTCCAACTGGTCAACTTGATAACTCGATGATCACAATGCTCTTGATCTAGTTATGGAATAATTGCTGAAGCAGTCAGTACTCGACACTTTACTACTATCGCCATTCAATACCATTGTTTTTTTTGTGTTGTTGATTTGATTAAGGATGATTATGTTTGTTTAAATAGGCTCGGAAAACTTGTTTACACTTTGTATTAATATTGAAAAGCTGTTATTTTCTTTACTTTATTCTTTATATCATGAGTTGTATACGTTCCCAACTTGAGCAGAGGGTTTTTAGTGATAGAAAGAGTTATACAACAATTTTGAATCGTAAATTTTCAGATTTTGCTGACTAACGTCCCAATTCTATTGTAAGTCATTTGCCCAACCTTTCTAATTTTAAAGTCAGTGGCAATGATATCCTTCTATATTTTATTTCCCTACTACAAATTTGTCACACTGTTAGGAAAGGCTGTTGAGCACTTCAGTCTCAAATAAACCCTTTATTTTAGTCAGTAAAGATAGTAAACAAACGAAGGCCTCGCAAGATCAGGCCTCCTTATCGACGATATGGGCCTGGCGTGAGCACCGAATCTCCCTTGAATTCTGGGTTTGAAAAAATCGATATCTTGGGCCTATCTTTAGAGCGCTTGCGACTTGAGAAAGAAGCTGAAGATCTTGGAATTTCATTGAACGATTATATTGGTGAAGATAATGACGATGTTTTGGACGCCGAGAATAAAGTTACGATCAACACTCTACCTCAAGAAATCCTTGATATCATATTTGATCTTTTACCTCAACCGATCTCTGCAAATCTATTATTTGTGAATAGAATTTGGTGTGCTTCGTTATTACCTCGATTATATGAGTGCCCTATTTTACATGCTAGAAATTACGCCAATTTTATTAGTACAATCAGTGGTCGCAATGATTTTGGTGACTACGTGAAAATTTTGGACTTGAGAAATATTGTACAATCTGGCAAAAATTCATCAACAGCCAAGGTATTGAGACGTTGCTCAAAAAATCTCCTTTCATTCATTGCTCCACAAACGAGTTTTGGATATTCTCCTTTGGTTAGTTTGAAAAATTGTACGCAGTTAAGAACTTTAGATCTTGCTCTTGTATCGGAAACTGTTGATCTAAGAGAATTATTCAAGGCTATTTCAAATGCCACCAATCTTGAAAAACTTGCCTTTCCTAGATCTTCGGTATTTTGTGTTGAATATGAACATTTGTGGCCACCAAGCCTTTGGCATTTATGTCTTTCAGGGGGTATCTCGAATAATTTTCTTCTTTCCACAAAATTTCCATCAACCATCACTCATCTTGTCATGACCCATTGTCCTTTCATAACTACAGGTAGCATCTTTGGCACTTTATCAAGATTAGGAACACATTTATTAACTCTAAAGATTGTATATCCAATGCCTGGTCTACGGCCAGACGCATTGGATTCTGTGTTCCGATTGTGTCCCAAACTCAAATCATTTTCAGTTTCAGTCGATTACATTTCCAGGGATTTGTTTGAAACACAAAATATGCCCTTTGATGAACAAACACTTGATTCGATACCCCATCCACTCGTTTCATTGAACCTGGATTCGTCAGGATCTTTGGGACAAGTACATAAAATTGAACCAATTGATATTAGTCTTGCCATTTTAGAGGAAAAACTTCCAAAATTGAAACGGGTTTCATTTAGCCATAAGCTAGGATGGAATTCTACCAGTGAAGATATGTCAGAACTTGCTGAAATCCTTGAAGAACGTGATGGAGAGCTCTGGTCCCTTGATATTTGAAAATTCAACTCATACTTTCGTGTAAAGCAGATGTTGCAATTTAATATTTTACTTACTTTTCCAGAATCTACCGTTCACGTAGCAAATTTTTTTTAAAAGGTTTGTATCAATATTATTGTAATATTGTACTGGTGAAATTTTAGACGTTTGAATATTGTTAGGAAACAGCTGCAAATCGAAGAAGGGTTCAGAAATTTTTTATTTTCATTAAATTTGAACCATTTATATTCTTTATATAAGTCATCTTGACTAGGTACTGTCATTAAAGATATGATTTCTACCAGTAGTAGATTCCTTCATTGCACATGTATGGCCCTTTTTGAATTATGACCTATACTCTTGCATATATATTTTCAATCACTTGACAATGATCAACCCTGGTATATACGATCTAAGTCATTGTTAATAAAATAATATTTTGTCAAGGATATTTTGCTGAGCATTGTTGCTTCAACAGCATTATTAAATATTGGGTAACGAGTTTAGATTTTTGGTACTTTTCTAGAAGCATAACTTTTGAACAGTCCTTAAATGGAACTATAGAACAGGCCTGAAGTGTAACTACAGTTGCCTCATGTTATCACTAAATTATAATGAAGTTCTCGATTCCGTGTTAGGTACATAGTTGTTCGCCATTGTCACAATTCTCGATTCTTATTTGTGTACTCGCCCTTACAAACTATTGTGGGTACGTGTTCTGATTCGGAAAAGTCAATAGAGTTTTTCAGAAACGTGAAAAATAAAAAAAAATAAAAACAGTTGCGTGGTCTTTTTCGATTTCTCTTTTTCGATCCTTCGTGCAGTTCAAACCTCAATCTTTGAAATCTATTTGCATTTGTAGCTAGTACCATCAACTTAGCTACTGTTCAACCCCCCTTTTTTTGTTAATATCATCTACTTGCACAATGTCCAAGCAGAAAGGAAGAAAAAACGGATCTTCTAATAAACATTCGGAAACGAAAACCTACGATGAAAAGCATAAAAAATTACAAGACTCTTCCATATCGACAGAAGAGTCATTGGCTAAGAGCAGATCATTGAATTACACGGACTACAAGTTTCTTTCTATTCTCATTACCTTTGCTACATTTGTGAGACTTAGAAAGTTGAACGACCCTTCTTCAGTTGTTTTCGATGAAGTTCATTTCGGAGGATTCGCTAGAAAGTACATCATTGGTAGATTTTTCATGGATGTTCATCCTCCCTTGGCTAAAATGCTTTTTGCTGTTGTTGGATTCCTTGTGGGTTATGACGGCGAATTTGACTTCAAAACAATTGGCCTTGATTATGTGGAGAATAACGTCCCCTATGTGGGAATGAGGCTTCTCCCTGCAATTATGGGTATTCTTACTGTTTTACTTTCTTATGCTACTCTTAAAGCTTCTGGCTGTCGTTCAGTAATGGCATTTTTTGGAGCCTCTTTGATGACTATCGATAATGCATTGACCACTCAATCTAGATTTATCTTACTTGATTCCCCTTTGATTTTTTTCATGGCTTTAACTGCTTACGGTTTCATGAAATTTCAGAATGAAATTCCTTTCAAGGTTGACTGGTTTAGATACTTGTTCTTGACTGGTCTAGCTCTCGGTGCCACTCTTTCTTCCAAGTGGGTAGGTTTATTCACAGTTGGATGGGTTGGTGTTCTTACTGTTTGGCAATTGTGGTGGATTCTCGGTGATCAGACTGTTTCCCCTTGTAATTACACCAAACAATTTCTTTCTCGTGCTGTAATGCTTATTGGTGTCCCAGTTGCTTTCTATTTGGCTATGTTTGGTCTCCATTTCATCTGTTTGGTAAATACTGGTGATGGTGCTTCGTTCATGAGCCCTGAATTTCAATCCACTCTTCAACATTCCCCATTAACTGGTAGCTTCCCTGCTGATGTTGCTTATGGTAGCAAGATTGTGATCAGACATGTTAACACACATGGTGGCTATCTTCACTCTCACCCTCATGCATATCAATCTGGTTCTAAACAACAGCAAGTTACTCTTTATCCCCACAGAGATCATAATAACAATTGGTTGGTTGAAAATGTTACTGTTCATCCTACCGACTTCCAAGATGTTGAACCTCCTATTTTGATTGAAGATGGTTCTATTATTCGATTGAAGCATATTTCTACACACCTTAGACTTCATTCTCATGATGTACGACCCCCTGTGACTGAACAAGATTATCAAAACGAAGTTTCCGCTTATGGTTATGAAGGTTTCGATGGTGATGTCAATGATAACTTCCGCGTCGAAATTGTCAAAGATAGCACCCCTAAAGGCCCCTCTCGGGAAAGACTTCGTACCATTGAAACTAGATTTAGACTTATTCACACCATGACTGGTTGCGCTCTTTTCTCTCATGAAGTCAAACTTCCTAAATGGGGATTTGAACAACAGGAAGTCACTTGTGTTAAAGGTGCTTCTCTTGAAAACAGTATCTGGTTAATTGAGGAGAATCATCACCCCAAGCTTGAAGGAGAAGGTGTTGAGAAGATTTCTTACCATAAACCTTCTTTCCTTTCCAAGGTTATCGAGCTTAACAAGGTTATGTGGAAAATCAACGCTGGTTTGACCGATACTCATTCTTGGCAATCTCGTCCTGAATCATGGCCTCTGATGTTCCGCGGTATTAATTTCTGGGTTAAGGATCACCGCCAAATTTATCTTATTGGTAATGCTCCAATTTGGTATTCAATGACTGCTCTTATTGTCGGATTTTCAATTTTCAAAGTTTTTCAACTTCTTCGTTATCAACGTGGTTACCCAGGTTATAACAGTGTTGAGTTTAACACTTTTGACAAGGGTGTTACAACATTTATCCTTGGTTGGGCTTTCCACTATTTCCCATCTTTCTTAATGGATAGACAATTGTTCTTGCATCATTATCTTGGGTCTGTTTACTTTGGTATTTTAGCTGTTGCCCAATTCTGGGATTGGTTTTCATTCAGTGTTGTTAAATACAGATTTATTAGATATTCCTTATTATTGGCTTACTTTGGTGTAGCAGCTGCATTTTTCGTGTGGTATTCACCTTTGATTTATGCTGCTCCTTGGACCAAGGATCTTTGTTTAAAGAGTAAGTTCTCTGACATGGATTTTGACTGTAACACCTTCTATGATTCTTATGAACAATACGATCAAACTGTTGCTGCTTCGACCACCGCTCAGACTACTCCTACTTTGGATACTGTTTTTGTGAATCCCCAAGTTCCTGAACAGCAAGTTATCAAGGAAGAAAATATTCCCGAGGTTCCTGTAGCTGAACCTGTAGTGGAAAACGTTGTCAATGAGGAACCTCAAGAACAAGTTGTTGAGAAGGTTGAAGAACCTGTTAAAGAACAAATTGTTGAGGAAATAGATGAACCTATTACTGAGGCTGTTGTGGATGATGAGGAAGAAGAAGAGGTAGAAGAAGAGGAAGAAGAAGATGAAGCCGAAGCTGAAGATGACGAAGAAGAAGAAGAGGAGGAGGAAGAAGAGCAAGAAGACGAAGAACAAGAAGAAGAAGAAGAAGAAGAGGAAGAAGAAGAAGAGGAAGAAGAAGAAGAGGAAGAAGAAGAAGAAGAGGATGATGATGAGGAGGAGGAAGAGGAAGAGGAAGACCAAGAGGTAGAAGTTGAAGAAGAACAAGAGTTAGACGAAGAAGAAGAAGACGAAGAAGAAGAAGAAGACGAAGAAGATGATAATGAAGAGGAAGAAGAAGGAAAGGAATCTATA
>JAJMJJ010000447.1:0-13656 GCA_030568955.1 Geotrichum siamense (nom. inval.) | reverse complement strand
GTGGTTGAATCAACTCGCATATATCTGAAAGAGTCAATATCATCCAATACATTACTGAAATCACCTCCTAGTGGAATTGAGCAGTGGGGTGGGTTTTCGAAGAGATGAGAGAGAAGGGATTCTTAAAAAAAAAACCTCTAGTAGTCCACTTGAAATATTGGGAAGATACTGGAGCGTAAATAGACATAAGGCGAAATGTGTTATGGTTGATGATAAAAGTACCGTCAGTAACACGATGGGCTAGGACAGGATTTGATGATGTGTTGTCTTCTACTAAGCGAATAGAATTACCATTCCAAATAATGGTAGAGACAGAATCAGGGTCTTGATCGAAAGAGTCGTGGGAAGAGAATTTTGATATTGTGTGTTGCGGAGAGGAAAGGTACGGAGGGGTCAGAGGAAGAGAATAAATGTTGACGATCCTTTTTAAATTTTGGAAAAGTTGCAGAATTTTTTCCTAAATTTAACAATATCAGTTGAGACATAAACATCATTAATTTAATAAAAATATTAATAAAAAAAGGAGCAGAGAAAGGGGGATGAGGATGAATAATGTCCAGTTAGAATCAGAGCCCATAGGATTAGTACTCCATTTCTGACTCTTGAGGCAGGTTCGGTGGAGTATCTTCCAGCAAAACTGGGTTTTCATGTTTATTAACATCTGGCGCGCGGGAAATTGGAGGGAAAGAGAAGGAGAAATCTGCGAGAGAAAGAGAGAGAGAGAGAGAGAGGCAACGAGTGACTCTCGATCAACCTTTGGAGAAGAAGGAGAGAGTGACAGACTTCAAACTTGTTACGTCTTCGCTGACGGAGGAGCTTTTAGTAGGCTTAGAAGGACTTGTCTCCAGAGCTCAAATCGTTTTCCTTTTTATTGGGAGTAGGAGCAGTTGATTTTGTCAAGAAGGAGAGAGGGGAAGTTGAAGGGAGAGATATCTCGATCTCCTTTGCTGTGGATTTTTTCTTAACAGACCTGGGAACTACAGTGAACAATCGACCTGGAAGGAGTTGAGGGAACCATAGGAGTGCTATTGGTGGGAACTATGAAGTGTCGAGAAACGATTGAACAAAGAAGCTCTTAGGAATGTTCCTCTAGTGGGGGAGAGAATACGGGGTTTTTAGCACTTCCTCGTACAATTGCCCAAGATGCCTTGGGCTCAGGGGTTTTGGAAGTGTCTCGATTGGTCTTATTTCTCATACTGCAAGTTCTTGCGCAATGAGAGGTTTGACCGCACATCTTGCAAGGATTTGCATTGGGACAAGCCAGAAAAGTGTGAAAAAGACTCTTGCAGTAGATACAATGGGCGAAGTTCGAGGAAGATGATCTGGTTCCATCTGAAGAGAGTAGCAGTATCTACCTCCAAGGACCAGAGCTTTCGTTCCTTCCATTTCTTTCCTCATGTGGTTAGAGATTACTAAGGCACATGCAAGCTGTTCTGCAGTAAGTTGAAATGCCTGAGAGTTACAGAGTCGGATGAAACTTGGTCTTTGAGGTTTTTCTTTCCGGGTGTCGAGAGGTTCAGGAGTAGGAACAACATCGTGTATCTCAGCATCAGGTCAAAAGTGTTTGGAGACGGACGCTGAGAATCTGCGAATGTTCAGGTGGGAACGGAAGTCGTAGACTACTTGGGGTCTAGTCTTTCCTTTTTCATTGACAGAGCGGAAGAAAAAATTTCACCGTCTTCGTTGGTGAAAAAGAAAGACATATCAGGCTTGGAGAAGTATTCTATCAAACTGGCTCTAACTTCGCTTTTTTATTGGTTCTCAAGAGGAAATAAGGAATCTGAGAGGAGACAGTTGGGATGGTTTTAACTTTCTTCTCCGAAGATAGACATACCGGTAAAAGTTTCGCAGAGGTCCCAAAAGTTTCAATAAAATTTTTCTGGATGAAAGAAGAGTTCGGAATTCGTTCTTATAGTAATTCGAATAGCTCTGGCTAGCACTTGTTCATCACTGTCATTAACGACATCTGGAAGGTTTCCGGACATTACTTCTTCCCTCACACCTCTAACTGATGATTCGGATATGTTGAAGGGGTCAGCATAACCTCCGGCAAGACCTGGGAGAGGAAAGGGGGAACGCCGAATAGAGTTAATTAAAGCACATTTGGCGGAGTATGATGGGGTATTATGGGGTTATCTATTCGATTTACGAGGTCTAGGTTATCTCTGTATTTTCTTTTGCCTTTCCCATTTTTTAATTTACCCTTTTGGGATTTCGTGCATGCTGCGCGTAACTCTTTTAACCCAGCCATTTATTTCTCTCTCTCAACGCGTTGATTGCTTAATTACTGATTACTAAGATATTCGTTGTATTTTGTTTATCAAATTGCATAAAAAAAAACATTGGCAGAAGTAGGCAATTATAGTCAAGTCATCGTGGTTTCTCACATTAAAATATAATATGGTCTTAAAATTCATTTTTTTTCTTCTTGTATTTACCCACGCAATTTTTTTCAACCCCTTGCGTAATTTCGTACATACATACGGTATGTAACCAGTTTGAAATATTTAGTTTCCTATAAAATAAAGGTACATACCTATGTATCTATAATTTCGATTGTAGGTATGCACATAAACAATGTCTTAAAATCTACTATATAACAACTTGTACTTCTAATTTTTTGATGGCTGTAACACTCCCATACCTCCTACTAAACTACTATTAGATAAAGATTTAGTATCATCATCATCCATCAAGCTCTTGTTTGTGCTAGCCATACTGTTTCTTGATGACGGTGCAGGAGGCGGTGTCCAGGTTCCTAAATTCCGGGTATCTTCACCAACTTCATCCATCAAACTTCGATTACTACCCCTTGAAGGAGGTGGCAGAGGCGGCGTGTTACTCTTGATAGATGTGACTGTCGAACCAAGTTCTACAACTCCTGAACTTGGTACTGGTGATTCAGACTTTGCCAATGGCTTAATCCCAGTGACTGGTTTTCTTTGTACCGGACTTAAATTATCAGGTTTCTTTGGAACAGGAGGTGGGTGTTTATTGGAAGCGTGATGATGAAGATGTGTGGCTGCTCTTGATGGTGGTCCAACATTATTAAACGTAAAAGATTTGGACTTATCAGTATCAGGCTTTAGTGGTACCAATGTATTAAAAGTAGCTGGTCTGGGCGGTAAAGGTGGTCGGTTAATAAAATCATCATCGGGAACGAACGGATTGGGCGTACGATATGGGTTTAAAACCATGTTGCTACTAGGAGGTTTAATATTAACCTTTGCCATTTGTCCACCAGTTAACCAATACTTTTGAGTATCACTACTAGGAGGAGGTAATCCATGAGTCAGTGTTGTTTCGTTAATATCTATCAAGTCTACCAGATCATTTGCACCACCAATTTCGGCTCTTCTTCTTTCATACAGTTTTCTAGAGAGCTCAGACTTAATTTCCTCGTCAACAATAACAATCTTTGCTTGAAATGTAGCGTAAACCGGTCGGTGATCCGAAAAGTTGATATTAGAGTCACATCCATAACTTGTTTGAATTAGATCTTGTCCACCAATTTTGGAGGCTGAACTACATCGACTAAGAATACGATCAGTCCAAGAAGGCGTACGCATTTTCTCAGATGTATCATATTCATCCGAATCATTATCAAACTTATATGTAGGGGGAAATTTAATTTGCATCTCCGAATAATATGGGAAGCTCTCTCCTCGAACCATTTGTAGATTTAATTGATCTTGTTCATATAATGTACCAAAATCACCAGCTTTCACTAATTTTTTGACATGATCATATGGAAGATTAATCCGGTAATTAAAATCGCCAAGCCAAATGACAATATCATGACTTTTTACTCTTCGTCCACGGGAAAAAACTAAACCACTAGAAATAGTCTTATAATCGTTGTGACGTTCATCAACATTGTTCATACCAGCAGCAAGATGTGCTGTAATAAAGCAAAACGAAGTGCTTGCAAAGCTAAAACTAACTGCAATCCCACCTTTATTACCAGCCATACCACCTAGGCCTGTCTTTTTGGTGGCACCTTCAACATTTTTAACGTAATTGACCTCAGACTTCTTGACAAACATCATCAAAGCTGTACCTACTAGCTGATCAGACCGAACTAAAACATAATTATCACGTTGCTTCAAACAAGATGCAACTTGTCTTTCCCAAAACTCACGCTTTCCTGAAGCTGCATTTAGAATCTGACTAGGTGTAAGTTCTACAATTTCCTGGAACCCTACCAAAACAACATCTGGGGTATTTGGTCCCCCAGATTCAGGGAAGATCCAATTCGAAAGATCAGCATTAGCCATAACACCATTAAGATTAAAAGTCCCGGCAAATATTTTGATTTCTCTAACTGAAGAAAATTCACTTTCTCTTCTTTTGAGTTCCATTGTGACAAAATCATTAATAGGATCATGTAATGCAACTTGTAATTGCCCTTCAACTCGACCTAATAAAAATTCAATTGTTGTTTGCTTCTTACCATCGGTGAAATTATTCATATACATTCTACCTAGAGACTTCGTAACGTCCGAAAGAGCACCTGCCAAACCCATCTTCCCACTGCGTGTAAAAGATGTTTTTAAAGCATTTGTCCCAGCATAAATTTGGGATAACTGATCGCCGTTATCTGCCCAAATAATGTTGTGTTTACCCCAAACTTCGGCATCAACATGCATGTCATAATATTCAAAAAACATTGACAGCGCTTCTCTTGAAATCAATTGTTGAATCATATTTGTACGATCTAAACAATCTAAACAATTTGTACGAAAAATACCCAGTTGCCTAGTCGATGCAGGCTTCGATGACCCAAGCATTCCTACTTGAGAGTAAAATCCTATTTCCAAAAAGGAATCTTGCATTCTCCTAATTATCCTTGAAGCTGATGAGTAGCCACCATTTGCAACTTCAGCGTGGAAATCAAAATTCGTTAATTGTAGACTGTGGCCAATTTGCTTTGCTGTATGATGAATATGCTGATTATATCTGTGACTAAGTTCCGCTTCACCGGGCTTGTTGGCAAGTAAATTGACAACATGAACAATGCCAAATTTTTGAACTAATGAATCAAAATGTCTATAAAATGAAGGTTGAGTAGCTTCTTTTGATCGACTTATGTTGACTTTGGCAGACAAAAGATTGAGGTCCTGCTCCCAAAATACCGGAACTGACCCTCGAATCTGAGTGTAACCAAATAACAAGTCATTCATTTGAAGAATTGTTTCGGTCTCGACAAAATTGGCAACATTACCTTCATCGTCAATTCCTCGAGCATTATATCTTGTACCGGCTCTCTTCCAAGACTGCCGTGAAATAATAGTCAAATTAGCTGTTTGCTCACCTACTTTCACTTGTCGAGTCACAGCAAATCCTCTTATAACAGTTGTGAGGAAATGACATTTATCAAGTGCTTCTCTTTCATTATTACGGAGTCTCTTTCTAAAATTGATTAATCCTTCTGTCATGAAAGAATTCCACATAAAAGATTTGTCGGCCATGTCAAGCATAAGAGTTTTTGAGTCACCACTAATTAAACAGTTAGAACAAAAAATAAATGAATTAATGAAAAAGCAAAAAATGCTCTATGTATAGCATACCGATATTGGAGAACTGTCGAAAGGTCAAAATTAGAGGAGTAGTAAAAGCTTCGACTCATGAGAAGTTTCCTGATACTTGAACATGGGTGCTCTTGACCAATGTGGGTACGAGGAACATAATCAATTGAACTTCCCGCAAGTCCCATACTCTGTTCACGAATCATACCATTTTCATCAAGAATTGCATAGTCATACACATTTCTATTGACACAGTAGCATTCTACCGAATGAATTAGTTCCACTTCTTCGCCTGGTCGTGGTCTAGCCACCACCTCGGCACTAGAAACCAAACAAACAAACACATCTCCATGAACTTCAATTAAACCTAAACAGCCTGTATGCTCAATATCTGAGAGAAGACCATATTGATCAAAATTTATTTCCGTTCTTTTCGCAAACTCGATAATACATTTTGGAGGTGTCGGACCTTTTGCACCAGGAGGATTAGATGCTCTTTCTGCATATCTAATAACTAATGCATATTGATCATTAGCCAAAGCAATTGATCTAGGATGATGACGAACATATATCTTCATAACTGAAGAATATTTTGGAACGTTCGTTTAAGAAATATCTGTGTGTAATAGGAAAATGTATGATGCCACGGTGAGGTAAATTCAATTTCGAGAACTAATTTGGCTTTAAAAATAAATTCGGAAACTTCTAAATCCAGAAGTTATGCACTATTCAGACAAGTGTAATTAGATAATCATTATATAACTGGATGCATGGAATTTGAAATAGGATAGACTAACCTTATCTTATAAAGCTGTGACAGCATTTTTTTTTTTTCTCTCGACAATTTAGAGCAACAAATTTATTTCTCAATTTTGATTATTTTGTACCTATTCATCTTTGGTATATCGAACTCGAATTTCTGAAGCGGTGTCTTAAAACATCTAACGAACTTTCCTTCCGGTGAATAATACTTGCTTTCAACACTACCTACATAGTTAGTAGTAATGCCGGACACTGGTGATGACAGCCTTTCTAGGCGTCAAAGTTACGTCGAGGAAGAGGTTGACTATTTAGCGGAACCTGCTAGCGACGAAATTTTTTCAGGTCCTGTTGCAGAGTCTGTTCCTTCATCATATGCTATTTTTCATCACCGACGACGATATTCATCGAGGTCACAGAGAGATTCCTCAGTTGATCATCACAGGGATGTGTCAGTATCTAGATCTCCTGAAAGATATGGAAGGATATCTCGACGAGATTCTAGTTCTCGACCTAGTTTCAGGGATAGAAGTCGGTCTAGAGCTTCTTTCGAATCGACATCAGGTGAATTTGGATCTTTTTATAGAGATCGAGCGGAATCCATGTCTAGCTTCAAATTTTTCACACAAGAAGAAGTGGAGCAAGCTGAAGGTGCAAGTACTGTTCCACATGAAATAGATCCAGTTGAATACGAAGTAAGTCGACGTGATTATGGTATCTACGAAGAGGAAGAGGAAGAATATCTTCCACCTACACCTCACCAACACCCAAACCGATATTCTTATGAATTATCAAGTCATAGGCCGTCTACTGAACATCATGATGAGGATTCTGTATCAGTTAGAGATATAGTATCTATCTCGGCAAGAAAGAGACAAAGATCATTTGACCATCACTTACAACGGTGGAATACTTCAGAATCACACGAACCTCTTTTGAGTAGAATGGGATCAGGTACTTCACAGGATCATAGTCATCCACAATTTCAAGAATATGAATCTGATCGTTATCAACAGAGATTTTATATTTCAGAAGAAGATCTTGTGATATTCATCGCCGGTTATAAGGATAACAAAATACGGAACAATTTATACTTGCTTTTGTGTATCTTCACTATGGGATTAGGATATTTAATTCTTCGTTGGTTCCCAAAATGGCGGATCTCATTTATTGGAAGTCCAACACCACTTGGAAATTGCGACTGGGTAGTTGTTGAAAATCAATGGGGTGAACTAAGCATAATTGATATTGAATCTACTAGATATAATAGAGCTCTATCTACAGTATTCTACCAAGAGGAACCAGCAGAAGAAGAAAATTATGCTGATGATAATTCTGAACATACAGTTCAAGATGCTGAGGATGTGGATCTAGATCCTATTCTTCACACTCTCAGATCTATGAAATATCGATACATTACATTCTTTTACCATCCTTTAGAAGACATCTTCCTAACTAATTTTGATTGGGTAGATAAGTCTTGCATTGACGTTGAAGTTGCCCGAGAAGGTATTGATAATGAAACTCGTTCCGATAGAGAAACTGTATTTGGTCCAAATATCATTGATATTAACGAAAAATCCACGGTACAACTGCTTATTGACGAAGTATTACATCCGTTTTATATTTTTCAAGTTTTTTCGATAATTTTATGGGCATTTGACGAGTATTACTATTACGCAACGTGTATTTTCATTATTTCTGTTATATCAGTTGGTAATACTTTGGTTGAAACGAAACAAACTTTAAGAAGAATGCGAGATTTAGCCAGATTTGAGTGTGAAATTCGTGTTTTAAGAAGTGGATACTGGAAGACTATTAAGTCTTCTGAATTGGTCCCTGGTGATATTTACGAAGTTTCTGACCCTTCAATCTCATTATTTCCATGTGATTCTATTTTGCTATCCGGTGACTGTATTGTTAATGAGAGCATGCTTACAGGAGAGTCTGTTCCTGTCTCTAAATCCCCTGCGACCGATGAGGTCTTGCAAAGTCTTGTTACTCAACCTTCTAAGGGTTCGAATGTTTCTCCTGAAATATCTAAACATTTTCTTTTTAGTGGAACTAAAATTGTCCAAGTAAGAAAACCTCAACTTTCGTCTGGTTCTCATTCTGATGTCGTAGTAGCTATGGTTGCTAGAACAGGTTTTACAACAACAAAGGGTGCTTTGGTCAGATCGATGCTGTTTCCGAAACCAAGTGGGTTCAAATTTTATCAAGACTCATTCAAGTATATTGGAGTTATGGCATTAATTGCTGCAATTGGATTTTCTTTTAGCACTGTTGAATTCATTGAGATGCATATGGATACCAAGCTGATTATTCTTAGAGCGTTGGATATTATTACTATTGTTGTTCCTCCTGCCCTTCCTGCCACTTTAACAATTGGTACCAATATTTCTCTTTCTCGATTGAGAAACAAATTGATCTTTTGTATTAGTCCTAGCCGTGTGAATGTTGGTGGTAAATTAGATGTTATTTGCTTTGATAAAACTGGTACACTTACTGAAGATGGTTTGGATGTTTTAGGAATTCATATAACAGAAAATGGGAAGTTTAGTGATCTTCTTACAACAATTGGTGATGTTTTATCTGACAAACATGTGAAGATCTATAAAGGGTCAATTAATGATTCCCGCTCTTTATTTGTCAGTATGCTTACAACGTGTCATTCTTTGAGATTAATTGATCATGAACTTGTGGGTGACCCTCTTGATCTAAAGATGTTCGAGTTCACAGGATGGAAATTTGATGAAGATTCGGGTGAAAAATATTTCCCTAATGACCATTCGACAACGCATCCAGTTTCTGTAACATATCCTGAGGACACTGAAATAAATTTCCATCTAGGCATTTTACATTCATACGACTTTGTGTCTAAACTTAGACGTATGAGTGTCCTAGTCCGGGAGAAAAACGATGAAGATTCTGTTCATGTTTTTGTAAAGGGTGCTCCAGAAGTTATGACTGATATATGCGATCCTCAATCTTTCCCTATTGATTATGATGAACAATTACATTATTATACTCATCGTGGGTATCGAGTCATTGCTTGTGCCACCAAGACTTACACAGGTGTAAAACCCAGTACACTGAGAAAGTCATTTAACCGTACTGAGGTGGAGTCTAATTTAAAATTCATGGGATTTATTGTATTTGAAAATAGACTGAAACCTACGACCACTGAAGTTATTGAACAGTTAAATGATGCAAAAATTAGAACTGTGATGTGTACTGGAGATAATGTTTTGACAGCTATTAGTGTTGCAAAGGAATGCAAAATTGTACAAAGCGAATGTCTTATTTATGTTCCCCATTTTACAGGTAAGTGTCTTTCTTCTTATTATTTTATTTTGTACTAACTATATTATAGGGCCTGAGGACGATCCATATATACAATGGGAATGCATTGATGATCGGAATTTGACTTTGGATGCCTACACCTTAGAATCTCCCACGAGTGATGAATTCACATTGGCTGTTCCAGGTGATGCCTTCAGGTTCCTCATTCAGTATGGTGAAACACATCAAATTGAAACCATGCTTCTTAAAGGTTCGATATTTGCTCGCATGTCCCCTGATGAGAAACACGAATTAGTTGAGAAACTCCAAGCTCTTGGTTATACAGCTGGATTTTGCGGTGATGGTGCTAATGATTGTGGTGCCTTGAAAGCTGCAGATGTAGGCATTTCCCTATCGGAAGCTGAAGCTAGTGTCGCAGCCCCATTTACTAGTAGAATTTTCGAAATTTCTTGTGTGTTGGATGTTATTAGGGAGGGTCGATCTGCTTTGGTTACCAGTTTTGCCTGCTTCAAATATATGTCTCTCTATTCAGCCATTCAATTTATTACTGTTAGTATCATGTACTCACTTGGATCTAACTTGGGTGATTTTCAGTTCTTATGGATTGACTTATTTTTGATTATTCCTATTGCTATTTTCATGGCATGGGCGGAACCTTATCCCGAACTTTGTATTAAACGACCCACTGCCAATTTAGTATCTCGGAAAGTTTTGGTGCCTTTAATAGGTGAAATTTTGATTTTAGCATTCTTTCAATTTCTAACTTGGAATCTCGTTAAAAGAGAACCCTGGTACAATCCTCCGTTGAGAGGAGGAGATGATTCAGAAGTTCAATCGTCTGACAACTCTGCTCTTTTTATTGTCTCTTGTTTCCAATACATATTTATTGCTCTTATTCTTAGTGTCGGGCCACCATATCGAGAGCCGGTTACCAAAAACATTCCCTTCTTGATTACAATTCTTTGTACAATCTTCTTCACCTTTATCATAATGTTTCTTCCCATTGATTCAGCTGCTGGTAAATTTATGGATCTTGATTATCTTAGTAACGGATTTAAGTTCACAATTGTAATGATTGCAATTAGCAATGTTATTGTAAGTTGGGTTACAGAAAAATGGGTTTTCCAAGGTCTTGCTAAGTTTCTTCAAAGTGTTGCCCGAAGTGTTGGTCTTCCTACAAAGAAAACTTCCAATAAACTGTATAAAAGGATAATGAGAAATGAGTATGATCTTCATAAAACAGCTTAATTAGATACCTACATATCATTTTTTCTTATAAATATCAATATTAAATTAGATTTATACAATTAAATATGAAGTTACAATTTTGTATCGCTTGTTTAATGTTTCCAAAATAATACTTAACTCTTTTATAATTAATAAAAAATTTACATGCTTCTCTTCCAAGGTACTAGGTGCCTACATTAATTAAGTGATATACTTTAGTATTATGGAATACATTTCCATCGGGGGTTTTGTTATATTATATTTCTAAATTCTATAATATATTGAAAAACCACGTTATTAAAGAAGTAATTGTGGTCTTTTTATTTTAATTCAATATTTAGGCAATATGTATTAATGTAGATGTAAAGAGGCAATTGACTTATTTACTTTTATAAGTATTCCAAGGTTACTATATGCTCAGGTAGGCACACTAGGAGTATAGCTACCCGTAGATACAGTAGATAGAGTTGATTGCAAAATTTATATCCATATATATTTTGAAAGACTCTTCTAATTATTATTTGAGACAAATAAAGTGACCCAAAAAATAATTAAAACAAAGAATAATAGAAACTCTCCAAATGCCATTGCCCACGTTTATCATCCCCGCAAATACCTTCAATTCCCTTTTGACAACCACTACGCAACAATTAACTACTTTATGTTAACAAAAATGACGAAGTGGCAGGTTGTTCAACACATAAAACTCGTTTGTAGTAGCACCCTTTAAATCATTCGTATGATAATCAAAGCACTGAAAACATCTACAGTGGAAATGACTAGTAAGAAGTGAAGGATCGGCCACACAGAATACCTTTCCTTTGATATGGCACTTGCAGAAGCGACAGATTTTAGAAACCTTTTTGGATTGTAGAATTAATGCGTGAAGAGAAATATGATAAGTTGGAGATTTTGGGTTGAATAATTTGACAATGTACAAGGAATGGAAGTATATTTTGAGTGAGAGTTAGAAGGTAACTTCGGAGAGATATAGTTTGAATCAACATTTGTTAATAAAGATTTGCTAGATAAAGGAGATATTAAATATGTGTATTGAGGTTTAATTTATATTGAAGGTTTTGCGTTTGTTATTGTTGTAGGTGGTGTCAAATATTTGGTGCTTAAAATATATGCACTTGGTCTTTGAGTAGATATATTAATCAAGTCAAACGAAATTTGATTTGAAAGCTGTTCCTTGTTAGTATATTATGGGAAAACATCACTGCGAGAATATCTCGGAAAACCATAAGTATAATTTTCTACGAGAGAATAATAAGGATGTTTTAAAGAAATGCGTAATGGATTTGAAAATGTTCGTGTGGATAAAAAGTTCAGTAATGGGCTTGGCAAGCAAGTATTTTTATGACTTTAAAATAAAGACGTTGTAGGGTAATGTCCTGAAGAAAGGTGCTTGACATTGTATGAATGTTTTTCAGAGTGGGAAGACTAATGCAAAGTAAGAAGGATTATTTGTCTCATCTATTTGCAATTTAGAGAGCTCAAATTCAAAGCTAGAAAACATCAAAGAATGTCTCAAAACTGACAATGCCGTTATGTTATAATCATTTTTAGAAGAAATCTTCTTGATAGGGTGTGGTTGCCTAACAATTATTTGGTTTCGAATATTTGAAGTAGAGACTATCTGCTCTGTGTTTTTCGAGATACCACTGTGTATTTTTGTATACGAGTTTACACCCTATTTCTTCCTTGTAACTGGTTCATTAAATTTTAGAAAATCTGTAAATATATCCTTTTTATCTTTGGATAATTGTGCTTTTTCATTATAAGTAACTGGTAACTGTTAGTTAAAATCATTGACATCGTTATATATACTTGATGACAGACGTGATATTGCTAAAGCCCTGCTATTTATGATACCATCCCTCCTAAAATGATAAAAGTTTGATTGAATGTTAATAAATTTATTCCGGAATATTTTCTCGAATTTCGTTTGTTTGATTTAGAAGAGTTTATGAGTTGTTGTGGAAGATTTCGTGTTGTGTAGGATAGTTTAAAATTTTCAAATCAAGCAAGTTCATGGGCAGCTTTGGAGGGACCAATTCAAGAGAAAGGAGAATCTTAAGATATTTATTGTTTTTGAACAAACATAGTAAAGTATCTATGTATATAATGTTTTTAAAAATATTATTTTGAAAGTACATTCAAAAGGAGAAAATAAGTTATTCAATACACTGACAAGTATAACTATTATGGCATGAATAGTACACCCTGGAACAACATATAAAGACATTTCATCATCTCCCCAAAAAAAAAGCACAATATTCATACCTTAAGCTCTTTTTTCTGGTCCTTAGTAACTACCCAGATGTTTGTGTATTCAAATATTGTATATATAGGAATCCCTCAGCTTTTACAACACTTATTTTGTATATTTTTTTTGGTAGAAATTTGAGTCTTTCAAAGAATCATGATGATATTCAACATGGAGTAAAATTATAAAATACAGTAATAATGGTTAATAAGTTAGTTACAAAAGAAAAATGTCTACTGAATTGATTTATCAAAAACTTTTTACAAAAAAAAAAAAAAAAAAAAAAAAAAAAAACTCCGCTACTTTTTAATATTATTACAATTGTTTTCACACAAATAATCATATGCACAAAACATCACATATTGCATTCAGCATTTTATTATATTCTATCTGTTAATCAAAATGACCAGAAGAACATAATAGTAATGGTCTCTATTACTCCTTCAATCATTTTGTTGAAAATTACTAAAAAAAACCTAATATCTCTGAAATTTCAATAGTTTGGTAAAATATTTTTTGTTGTATATTGAAATATGGGGAATGTTCAAAATTTTGCAATAAAACCTT
>JAJMJJ010000446.1:0-13714 GCA_030568955.1 Geotrichum siamense (nom. inval.) | reverse complement strand
CAAAAAACAAGCAAACTTCATTTCAAAGGAGCAACAAGGTATATGGACCTAATTATTAATACAGACAAGATAATTAACTTTTTAGAGATGTCGGAAATTAAACTATATACGTGCCTGTGTTCAGGCTTAAATACACATGTGAACTTCAATGTATATAGTATGTACGATTTTACATAAAAAGAGGTATATTTTTCCATATAAATTTGAATCCTGTAAGGTACATCGTTCTATCTGATAGAAGGAAAGTTCGATACAAATGTGGATGGTTTCAGGAACGTCACAAACAAAATATCCTTAAGAAATAAATGTATATAATCAAAAAGCTTGAATATCATAGATTACAACAATATACACCAAATGTATCGGTAACAACATTGAAGGTATTCTTTCTTCTTTAACAGTAACTAAGTATATACACCCTCCTTCTATTTGGAGTCTTTTTCAGGAATGTAGCTTTGATCAAGCAAATTTGCCATTACAAAACGTCAAATTCTAGTACAGTATGCTCAATATGTGTATGGCGGGTTGGTTGATGCTTAAGTTTTCATGTTTTGTCAAAAACAAATTTCTCGTTATTTTCTATCGTTGCAATAATTAAGGTCATATCACGTTATATATGTAAAGCTGTCAAAATATTATTGATTTTTCTATATACTTTTTGTTTTCACGTCACTAGTCTGTACTTATTGAAAACAATGGGGCTAGCCAAGCACTCCATATTGTTACATTATACATACACCAACATTGATGCTTTTAATCACGAAAAATCGCAATAAAAAAATTTAAAGAACTCTTAATTATATGTTGATCAATATCCCTAAACTGCAGGCTACCCTGAAAACCTATTTAACTTCAATGTATTAAATGAATTGGATCGGTTTGAATAAGAACCTAAGAAATCGTTTGTCCATTCAATTAAATGACCTTCTTATAATTGAGGCCATATGTGTTGACCTGTGCTTTTTTAATGATCCGTCAGCATTTGTAGTAAAGTCTAGTTGGTTAAATTAACTAGAACTTCATTCAATGATTTGGACTGTTGGAAGAAAAAAAAAGTGCGTCAGGATGGATTAAATAAAAGGAGAAAATAAAGGGAGCAAGAAGCTGCAAGTACATTTTATCTTCTGCTATTATATCTCAATAGAATAGGAACAACAAATATTAAGATTCTTAATACGGATACCAAAAGCAAGAAATGATGCGCAAGTCAAACACAAGAAAGTGTATCACGCAAGAGCCAGACCTTGGAGAAGGTGATAGTCAAAAGAAAATTACAAAGAAAAGAAGTAAGTCAGATGTGAGTAATATGCCTGACGCTTGGGGAGCATTGCTGCCACGTATCGTGGACATGGCCGCCCAGTGTCGGAGCTGACTGAATTCATTCGACATGGCCGCCAAAGTGTCAGAGCTGACTAAATTCATTGAATATGACACAAAGAATATGGACTTATACGTAACTAGACGTGGAACAACGGTTGAGAAAATATGCGATGTCCAAGTACCCAAAAGTATGGATGAATCCCAAGAAAGAATCGACGTACTGGTCGGACAGCTTCAAAGGTACGTTGGGATTATTGAAAGCTAAGTTGGGGATGAGTTCAACAAAGTCATGAAGAACATTAAACTCATCGGAGAAAAACAAGCCAAAAATAAAATGAAGACTGAGCAAAATGCCGACTTCAACCACGTAATGTTGCAAATGGCCAACGCCTACTATGTTACATTGGCTAAGAACGAAATCGAATACGATAAGAAATTTGAGAAACTTCAACAATTAATGTCTGAAAATGAAGCAACAAACGAACGTAGGAACTCGCGCATTGAATCGCTTTTCAAGTTATTGGAGAATCAGTGGAACATTCTCTTGGAAATGAAAAGGCAAGCAATGCCCATCAGAGGGCTAAGCAAGAAGGTCAAGGAAAATGACATCGTCAATCAAAGAAATATTGAAAAAGCACAGAAAAATGAAGAAAAAGTTAAAAGCTTATAAAAAGAGAAACGTCAACTAAAAAAAGGGATGAAATATTCTAGTATTAAGAATACAAGTTGAAGGATGAAGAGCTGCAACTGGCTATCGATACATCGAATAAGGCAAAAGAACAGACCTCGGTAGAAGAAAAAAATGCTAAATCAGAGTTGAAAGATGAGATTTTCCGCAACCGCGAAGAATTAGAGGCTCTGTGTAAGAACATCCAGAGGATTGGACGAGATGCAAAGAGGAGAACCGCAAAGTGTGGAATAAATATCACTGCTATAAGGAATATACAGAAATTATCGCTAAGTAGACAAAGAGATACTCAAGAAGTCGTAGACAAATTGTGTGTAGCATTCGAACAAAAACTTGCTGAAACAATCAAAAAAGAACTTCTTGTAATTCTGAAACAGTCCAGATGCATGAAGAAGTTCCAAGAAAATGTAAAGCAAGTTATTGCAAGAGTCGATGCGCTTCAAGACAAAGCACAAAGAGCCAATCAAGGCATCAATGTTAGAATTAGGACTGTAGGAGATGAAAAAAAAAAAAAAAAATGCCAACATGGGCGGATATGACTAGAATCCAGATAAATTCACAGCGGCAAGAGCCAGAGTAGAACTTGAAAAGATTTTCATGCACATCATAGGTGTATGCACACAAGTAGTCGACGAACCATCCAAGGAACGTGAATTTGCCCTAATATTACACAAAAAATATGAGAAGAATTTAATTGAGACCTTGGATATTACTCCTAGAGGTTACTACATAAGGTTACCACCTTCATGAGATGGGTCACTGCCTTAAAGTTGTAGTCTATGGAGTCCAACTTGATGCTACTGTTGAACACATTACAGATGATCTGGAAAGGTCATTAGAAGTTAAACTCAAACTTGAGCCTGTTAAAATGGGAATTAATAAACATAGTATGCAAATAATCCTTGTTCAGTTCGGAAGTGAGGAAAACCTTGAAACCACGAAATATAAAACACCTGGACTGATGCCGAAATCACAGAGAATTTTGAAATACGCTCCAAAGAAGGCCCAAAAGAGGTCTAGTTATACATTAGGAAGATCTAATTATGTGCACCATGACTATTAATTTCCAATAAATTAACTACTGAAAGAAAAATTATAGTGAAAGGAGTAAAAACCATTTAGTAGTCTTAAGACAAAACGATGATTGAAATGTTATAGTAGATACAGCCAACATGGCGTATGCATGCTGTCTGTGCTATAGATGAATTGTCGATCAAGCTTCTTCCATTGATACAAAATTTGATGATGGACACTCGATGGTAACGACAATTATGAAGGGTAATAAATTTGTTATGTAATCAGTTTTCTAAGTGTATAACCATAAACAACATAGCAAAATAAAGCTAACCAAAAAGAGCGATGAAATTAAAAAAAAAAAAAGTGGGAAAACTAACGAAATTTTATGTGTGTATTACTGGGGTCTTGGAAAAAGGTTCAAAAAGGTGGAAAATTTGAAGGTGATTTTGGGGATATTGGATATTGTGGTATCCTATTCAACTCTAAGTATTCTGACTTCAAAGGATTAGATACCAGGGAAGGGGCCCAGCAAAAAAGTACTAAGGTGCAGAGTAGAACACTTTTGCTAAGATAGGTAGGTTTGTACATACAAAAAATATAACATTGTAGAAATGGTTCAAACAAGACAGAAATTTGTGTTAAGGACGCAAAGGCATGAGATCTATGTTTCAAATAATTTAGGATAAACATAAAATATACCAACTTTTAAGTAATTGGTGCAATTCCATAGAGCTCATATTAAAACGATAAGTAAAATAATAGAGGATCTATTAATTGTAAAATTCAATGGCGGGGAAAAGTTGGCACAACGGTGATGGCCCAAAAGGGAAATTTGAATCCGGGTAACTTTGCAGGAAGTAGCACAAGGATGAAAGGGTTTCCATTTATTGCCTATTTCTTATTTCTTATTTCTGCTGCTGGTTTTAATTTTCTGTTTATTTTTTTTATTTTTATATCGTTTTGTTTTCTCCATCATTTATTCACACATTTTCCCTTTTTTATTCAATTACTCCGAATTGTTTATTTAATATTAGCAATATCACGGCCTATAACGTTAATGAGGCGACTATTCGGTATGTATGATATGATTGGGAAGATATGACGTTTATGAACGACTTTATTACTATATCTCTTTTTGTTTGTGTATATTAACTTCCTATTGTTGTAGCCACACTATCTTCTATAAGCCATGTCAGATAATTCAAAGCCCAACTGGCAATCCTTCATCAACTCACCGCCGCCAATTGATAAGTCTGCATCGCTACAGAACTTATATATACAGCCTTCGCCCCCATCAGATACAGATTCACTAAGGAAAAACTCAGTATCAAATTCAAAATCCTCAAACGGTAGTTCACCCAAAAGTGCATGTTTCAACTGTCAACTCCCCATTTCTGGCCATTTCGTTCGTGCCTTAGACAATGTTTATCATCCACAATGTTTTATTTGTTATGATTGTAAAAATCCTTGTCCAAAAAAATATTTTCCTTACCATGTCTCAGATAATCAAACAATTCCTTTATGTGAACACTGCTATTTCAAACGTCAAGATTTATTATGCTTCAAATGTGATAAAGCGCTAAGAGGCTCCTATATTACAGCATTAGGAAAGAAATACCATGTAGAGCATTTTACATGTTCGCTATGTTCAGTCGTATTTGGATCAGAAGATAGTTATTACGAGCACGAAAATAACATTTATTGCAGATATCACTACTCAACTCTTTACGCCGCAAAATGTGAAGGATGTTATACAGCAATTCTCAAGCAGTTTGTTGAAATATTTAGAGGAGGGAGAGAACAGCAATGGCATCCAGAATGTTACATGATCAATAAATTCTGGAATGTAATGATTTCACCCGACCATCCAGACGAAGTATCAGATTCTCAAAATGAGTCTGATCCAAAACTTAATACAGAACCATCAACCGAAGCACGAGAGCAACTATTAGAGATAGAACAAAAAGTTGAGGAGAAATCTTTTAAAATATGGTCTATCTTGTGTGGTTATGAAGAGGCTACTGCTGCTTTGATTTCTGATATGCTTCAATTCGCTTCAAGTAATAGATTCAATGACGCATTACTTGCAACATCAAAACTTGTTTTTAAAGTTGAAATATTACTCACTGGTTTAGATATTCTTGTCCTTGATATTGACCCTCTACTAAATGCATTATCTGAATTTGATAAATTACCGGAAGAAGACCAGGATATGGAGCAGGAAGACTTTAAAAGCTTGATGGAATTACTCAGGTCTTCTGGCCTCACACAGTTAAACAAAGAACCAAAAACTTTGTGTAAAAAAATTGTTAGTTTTATGCTAATTTTATCAAAAAATCGAAGCAATACTAAGCTTGGACCCTCTCAAGATCTTCTCGACACTGTCACAAGTATGGCACATTATCTTAAACTTTTAATCAGATATGGTTTGTCCAATTCGCTAAGATATGATCGAATTTATCCAAGTGGAAATATTGTTGATAAATTTTTGAAGCAAGTATCGGGTCATGAGCTCATTCCATCAAATCCGTTGGAAAATTTGGGAGTCTCTGGAAAGGAAAATGATCGATGTGTTCGGTGTAATTTCAGTATTGAAGATGTCTGTGTAGCACTAAATGAAAAGCGGTGGCATCTTGATTGCCTAGAATGTTTCAGGTGTAAGAAGAAGTTAGGATCTGGTACCTCTACTGCTGTTTTTGAAAATAAGCAAAAAGCTATTATGTGCAGATATTGTTCCAAGCCAGGCGATGAAGTCATTGATGAACTCAAATTGGTTACAAAACTTTCTCAATTTATTTACCTAGTGAAAATTGCATTGGCACGACTGAAATTAGTGTTGGATACATATGATTCGCGAGATAAACAAAATGGAAGTGATCCTGTGTATATGAGCACTTTAGTGGATATTCGAAAAAATCGATCAAATAGACTAAGCAAACAATTATCAGAAGCCCGACGTTCTAGGGGACCTAAACGAGAATCAACTGAGGTGCCGAAGGAATTAATAGTTGAAAATAAACTCGATACAGAGAAAAGTAATTCCTCGTCCTTAAATGCTACATCAAACAGCTATGATGCTTCAACTAAATCAATCAATATAACCGTGGGGAGAAAGTTACAGTCAGATCCAATTAGTAGTGACAAGAGTTTCTTTGAACCACCGAAAACTAAACTTATACCTCCTTTAATTATTGAGAAGAAACTGGAGACTTCGATGGAACGGAAGAAAGAAAAACCAGGATTTATCAAGAGAATTGGCAGTCAAAAACGACCGAAGAAGAGTAAATTAGGACATACAACAGATCTTATTAAAAACGAAAATTCATCACTCATTTTAGATGATATCCAGAGGATTGTAGCCGCAGAAAAACAACCACAAACTAAGAAAGAGTTATTTATGTCTGATCTTTCACCTACCGAATTGGTTTACGTTCGTCACATTGCTATCTTCCTGATCAAAAAATTAATTCCAGAATGGGAAGATGAACTTCTCGAACTTCTGGAATCTAGGAAACAATCTTCAACATTGTGGGAAAAGTTTGGTAAAGCATTTAATTTAGGTGGTAGTGGAAGCAATAATGGTGGAAGCAACTCTAACAGTGAAAAAAGGAAGGGAAGCAATGTTGGAGTTTTTGGAGTCTCACTCGAAACTCAAGTTGACAAATATGGGGTTGAATCATCTTTTGGGTTAGGAACGAAACCGTTAAAAATCCCTGCATTTGTAGATGAATGTCTCTCATCTATGAGACAAATGGATATGTCAGTGGAAGGTATTTTCAGAAAAAATGGTAATATTCGAAAAGCTAAAGAACTGGCTGATAAAGTTGATAAGAATCCTGATCATAATGGATTATTAATTGATGAACCACCAATTCAACTTGCAGCATTATTGAAACGATATCTTAGAGAACTACCGGATTCACTTCTTACCATCAAACTACAAAAGTATTGGTTACGAGCGCAAACCTTATTTACAGACCAACCGCCCTTACTTCAAATCGAACTTTCTCCATTAACACCTGAACAACAAATTCAAACACGTCTTGACATTATGCGTTACATAAATTGTCTTCTACCAGTCACGAATCGTGATGTAATGGAAATCTTGTTTAACTTTTTGAATTGGGTTGCAACCTTTTCAGGAGTTGAAGATGATGAAGGACAAATGGGATCAAAAATGGATATTAAAAATCTTGCTACCGTTATTGCCCCTAATGTGATATTTGGTAAATCTGGAGAGAGTGATGAATTTTTCACAGGTATCATGGTTGTGGACACATTGATTCGGGAAAGTGTTACATTTGCAAAAGTGCCTGAAAGAGTGATAGAAATTATGAATCAAGTTATTACAATTAATGGACCTTCTTCTTCAGATAGTAATCTTTCAGCTTCTATTACAGGTGTTGTGGGACGAGGAGGAGCAACTACATCTGGCGTTGAAACTATAGGAGGTTTCAATAAAGTTAATGAAACGAGTGAAGAAATCATGAATAAAATTGAATTGGCTATAAAGGAATTTAAATTACCTAATTTGGAAGTTCCTAAAGCAGTTGTTACAAGAGAGGGAATTTAACTTTTGTTCGAAATCATAAAAATTATTTAAACCAAAATGAAGAAGAGAAAAAAAAAAAATTGAAAAGAAATAAAAATATAATGTAAAATAAAATGCAAAAACAATGTGCTTTTTATTGTTATTATTATTTTTAGTTTTTGGAAACTTAGTTGAACAGTAGGACAAGGAAAGGAATGTTATCCAATCAACAATTCTATTAATATTATTAGTTCTGAAATATTTTACTATTCAAAGATTGGATGCATACATATGTAGTGTGTTTTCTATTATTTCATGATTCCTAATAAACACTATCAAAATGCTGTAGTATGAATCGATGCAAACTTTTCCCTCTATTCTAAAAAAAATAAAATAAAATAAGAAAAGACATAATCCAAACTACATGTAAAATCGAAATTATGCAAAGATGTTCCTATTGTGGAATACATTTGTCAATTGATAGTATGTTATGTGGAATTGAAAAACAGTGAAAGGTAAATAGCCTTCTTTGTTGATAAATTCTAGTAATTATCGAAAAGAATAATCCCCATGCATTGTAAATATTGTTGAGTAGTACTACCTTTTCGCGATAAGAAACGTGCGTAAAATGTACATAAGACCGTACTAAGATGCCTGTACATATATGGACATGTTAACTCGGGTGTATTGATGATATTGATATGACCTTGAAATTGATTCAATTATTGTAAATACATATCAATATAATAATTTAAACAAAATGGTGTTACTATGGTATCGTATTTATAATCATGCAAGTGTGAACTTGCCACAGTGCTTGTGGAAGGGAAAAAGAGATTGTATAGTACTCGAGAAACGCACAATAATTTAATGAATAATATGTAGAAAATTTGTAACTAGATTTATCAAACTATAGTAGGAAGCAAATTGTGGTAGTCTCTATTTAGATAAGTGTATATATATATATATATTTTCTTTTAGTATTTAAATTTTAGATTTCTAATAAGTTCTCATATATCTATCGAAGGTACAAGTATAAAGTACATGTAATTTTTCAGGTAAACGAAAAACCATAATTGAACTTCCCGGCTCAGTCATTTTACTATTATTATTATTATTATTTTCTGGACCCAATACAACTCAATCGCACTTATCAAATTTCAGTAGTTCCGTCTTGTCCAACAATTTATTGCCATTTGACAAAAATAAAATGAACTAAATACTTGATGCATGAATTTTCTGTGTGAATTCGGTTTTGTTTATTTCATATTTTACTTATTTAAACTCCACATATTGCTTCTTGGAATTTTTTGCAGCAGGATGTGATGTGTTTATATAGAGGAAACATTACATTTTAATTGTTGTTAGAAATATATATTTATTATTCAATTTGAGAACCTTTGGTTTATTTGTGTGCTTGGATTGATATTTTTTGTTGCTTTTGTTGTTAGTTAATTGAAGTTTCGGTTATTGGAGATTTATATTATATAAGATAAAAATGCCTGGAAAGTTTTCTGATGAAGCTTTCGATCCCAGTCATCAATATATACACGGTCATAGGCATCATGATATTCATTCACACGTGCTTCCTACAATTCATGCCGATGCCAATATTAACCCCAGGCCAGCAAGTTCTAGACATGATCATGGTGTCAGCTCTAACCAAATAGTTGATGATTTACACAAATCCAAATCAAATTACAGGTCAATTGCAGAAGACAAGGAAGAAAATCGAGTGATTGAAATTAATAAAAGTGATTTAATTGATTCCGATATCCCCCATGGATGGTTGCAAATATTTTATGTTAATACATACAAATATTATTACCGAAAATATATTTGGGTTACACATATATTTTGGTCATGTTTTTTCACAGCTTGGTGGGTGTCGATTTTGGTACAAGATCAATACAGAAGTAAATGGTTGATTCCAACTATTTTATGGATTTTTATTATTATAAGATATGTTACGTTCCATGTTCCATCGAGGTATCTTTTGGTGTGGGTAAATTGGGGTTGGAAAAGAACAGTTTTGAGATGTGTAAATGTTGTTCCTCAGAAGTGGAGGATTTGGGTTGCTGCTCTTGGTACTATTGCTGTAATTCTGGTGGGGACTTTCGCATCACCCTTGGTTGAAGGTGGAAGTACTTATGCTCAACGTGGTGTTTCATTTTTTGGTTGCTGTGTCTTTCTCTTCGTACTTTGGGTTACGTCCAACAATAGATTCAAGATTAATTGGCATACAGTTATTACAGGCATGCTTTTCCAATTCATTATTGCACTCTTTGTGTTGCGTACTCAAACAGGATACGATATTTTTGACTTTATTTCATATCTTTGCAGAAAACTTCTTTCCTTCGCTAAGATTGGTGTGGCTTTCATTACAAGTGCGGAACTTTCTCAACTTGGTATGTTCTTTTTCACTGTTTTGCCAGCCATTATTTTTTTCATTGCATTTGTACATATATTATATTATTATGGATGGATTCAATGGTTTGTTGTTAAGTTTGCTTATTTCTTTCATTGGTCAATGCAAGTTTCTGGTGCTGAAGCCGTTGTGGCTGCTGCTTCTCCATTTATTGGACAAGGTGAATCTGCAATTTTAATTAAACCATTTGCTCCTCATTTAACTATGGCTGAGTACCATCAAGTCATGACTTCTGGGTTTGCCACCATTGCAGGCTCTGTCTTGGTATCATATATTTCAATGGGGATATCACCACAAGCTCTGATATCATCTTGTGTTATGTCTATTCCAGCTTCTCTTGCTACTTCCAAACTTCGATATCCTGAAACAGAAACTACTCTTACAGATGGACAATGTGTAATTCCTGATGACGAGGTAGATAACGCACATAATGCACTGCATGCGTTTGCCAATGGTGCATGGCTTGGAATCGTTATTGCTGGTACAATTATGACCAATCTTCTCTGCATTATTGCCCTAGTAGCAATGATCAATGCCCTACTTACCTGGTTTGCTAGTTTTTGGAACATCCAAGATCTCACCCTCCAAACGATACTTGGCTACATCCTCTACCCGGTCGCATTCCTCATTGGTGTCCCCCACGACGAAATCTACCCAGTAGCCAAGCTCATTGGTATCAAAGTCATTCAAAACGAATTTGTAGCCTACGCCGCACTCTCTAACGATGAAGAATATTCAAACCTTTCCATTCGTGCTCATATGTTGGCCACATATGCACTTTGTGGATTTGCAAATTTAGGTTCTGTTGGTACAACTATTGGTGTATTATCAAAATTAGCTCCTTCTCGTATTGGTGATGTTGCTTCACTGGTTTTTTCCGCTTTGATTACTGGATGTATTTCTACATTGATGTCGGCTGCTGTTGCAGGAATGGTTATGACGGATTTGAGACGATTTCAGGAAGCTGCTGAAGCTGCTGCGGCTGCTGTTTCGAGTTAGTAGTGGTATATGTTCACTGTTATTTAATTTTAATTTTGTTGAATTTACTTAAGAATTAAACTACGCTGTATGTGCTTTGAGAAGTCAAATATCGATATCCCTCAATTACTTGCTACGCACATATTCTATGGTGGTTTACAATTGATCTGGGCTAAAGCTACAATCATTACATACTACATGTATGGATAACAATTTAATCGATCATTATGGAGTTCAGGTAGTATGACTATTGTGGTTATAATATAACCCATGTCACCAATTAAAAACAATTACAGTGATTTGTTGTATTTTTATTTTATAACCTGAGTAAAAACTTCTCAACGAGTAAAAATGGCATGTGAATTTTGCGGGAAAAATTAAATTTTCCGCATTTTTTTTCTCCGAGCTTGAAACTCAGCGACTGTTTGAACCAATAAACTCCTGGTTCTCTACGAAACCTTTTGTAAGTACTATGGTAATGACTATTATTCACATGATTATCATGCTCGTGGTAATCTATTGAGCGGCAGTCTAGGGGGATGGAGAGAAGAGGATTAGAAAAAAATTCCCCATGTAGTGGTGAGAACCGAGTCAAGAAAATATAATTTTATTCCTCTGGCAGCTATTAGGCAAAGAAGAAATTTTCATATGAAAACAAAAAGTTTTCTTTTGCAATGCAAATGGTTGTATAGACTTGAATACATAAGTACTTACCGATGTATGTATATATATTAATTTTTATGTAATATATTGTTAATTGATCAATTCTTTCCAATTAGAATCTTTCATTCCTATGTTAATGGATTGTTTTTTATTCACATGGTAAAACGTTCACAAACTAGATTTGGTAGTTTGGTAGGTGACCATAAATCCTGTTGTGACATTTTTTTTATTTCTTTTCAACATTTTTCTGCTTTCTTCACTCTTCACCCTATTTCACATCCAATAACTTTAGCAATGTCTACTTACGCTCTATCTCAAAAGCATAAAGCTGTATGTTATTTCTTTTATCAATAATCTCTGCCGTTCCATTGAACTCGGTTGGGGTTTATTCGTACTCTTCTGTCGAGCCCCACCAGGTATGGACTAGTTGACTCAATCAAATACTAACCTGTTCCCTGTAGCTTATTGAAGATAGATTGGCTGATCTCGATCCTGAAGTTCAACAAATCATTAACGATGAAATTCAACGTCAACGTGAATCGATTGTCCTTATTGCTTCTGAAAACTTGACTTCTAAGTCTGTTTTCGATGCTTTGGGAACTCCCATGTGTAACAAATATTCCGAAGGTTATCCTGGTGCCAGATACTATGGTGGTAACCAACACATTGACAGAATTGAGACTCTCTGTCAACAACGTGCTTTGGAAGCTTTCAACTTGACTCCTGACAAGTGGGGTGTCAACGTTCAAACTCTTTCTGGTTCTCCTGCTAACTTGCAAGTTTACCAAGCAATCATGAAACCTCATGAGCGTCTTATGGGTCTTGATCTTCCTCATGGTGGTCATCTTTCTCACGGTTACCAAACTGATACCAGAAAGATTTCTGCTGTTTCTACTTACTTCGAGACCATGCCTTACAGAGTTAATCTTGAAACTGGTATCATTGACTACGATATGTTGGAGAAGACTGCTGTTCTTTACAGACCCAAGGTTCTTGTTGCTGGTACTTCCGCTTACTGCCGTTTGATAGACTACAAGCGCATGCGTGAAATTGCTGACAAGGTTGGTGCTTACCTTGTTGTTGATATGGCCCATATTTCTGGTCTTATTGCTGCTGGTGTCATTCCTTCTCCTTTCGAATATGCTGATATCGTTACCACAACTACCCACAAGTCTCTCCGTGGTCCCCGTGGTGCCATGATCTTCTTCAGACGTGGTGTTCGTTCAGTTAACCCCAAGACAGGTAAGGAAGTCATGTACGACCTCGAAAACCCTATCAACTTTTCCGTTTTCCCTGGTCACCAAGGTGGTCCTCACAACCACACCATCACCGCCTTAGCTGTTGCTCTTAAGCAAGCTAAGACTCCTGAATTCAAGGAATACCAAACTTTGGTTCTTAAGAACGCTAAGGCACTTGAATTTGAATTCAAGGCTAAAGGTTACAAACTTGTTTCCGATGGTACTGACTCTCATATGGTTCTTGTTTCTCTTCGTGATAAGGGAATTGATGGTGCCCGTGTTGAGACTGTCTGTGAGGCTATCAACATTGCCCTTAACAAGAATTCTATTCCTGGTGACAAGTCTGCCCTTGTCCCTGGTGGTATCCGTATTGGTGCCCCTGCCATGACTACTCGTGGTCTTGGTGAAGATGACTTCAAGCGTATTGTCGGTTACATTGATCAAGCTATCAAACTTGCTATTGATATTCAATCTAACCTCCCCAAGGAAGCTAACAAACTTAAGGATTTTAAGGCCAAAGTCGCTGAGAGCCCTGAGCTCTTTGAGCCCCTTAAGAAGGAGATTTCCAACTGGGTTAAGGACTTCCCTCTTCCTGTTTAATTAATAATAATAAATCTGATTAAAGTCCTATATAAAATCTTATGGATAACAATTAATAATAATAATAATCATTCTGTTTATAGTCCCATATGTTTACTTATGTATGTGCGTGTTTTGTACTTTAGCACTTAAAGTAGCTACAAGTACATCCACAATGTATTTATATAAAAGAAGACTGTGTTTGTGATTTGCCTGATACAGGCTTTCGCGGTCACATTTCTCACTGTGCGTTTGATAATTCTGCATTTAGT
>JAJMJJ010000445.1:0-13748 GCA_030568955.1 Geotrichum siamense (nom. inval.) | reverse complement strand
AAAACTGTACAACTTGGACGGAAAACAGAGTCAACGCATTGTTTACCAAAAGAATGCTTGAAAGTTGGAGAAACAAATAAAAGGTCAAGATCATATTTACGTTCAGAATAATTAGGTACCTAAATCAATTGCGCGCTTGGATCATTACTCTGAAGCATTTGAATTTAAACTTGTCATAAAATCCAGACGATTCCAATTAATGTTCAGAAACTCCCCAGATTGTAGCAACAGTGTGGCCAAAAGACTTTTTCTGGAAGAAAACGCTATCCAATTTTAGTCCAATGACATTGTAGCTCTTTGTAAAGAAAGACGTACTAACTGTGAGCCCAATTAATTACTTCAAGACTCATGGATTCTACTGCATGCTATGAAGGAATTACAATTGAAATGCAGATGTAATTGTAAGAGTAGAAAAAGTAGTGAAATAAATGATTAGTATCTAACGGTCAAAGATACTAAATGATATGAGCTGTTTGAACAACTAGTAGCCATGTAGAAGAAGAAAAATAAGAAGAAGAGAGGAATTGGTGTAAGAAATAAATAAAATACGTTTGTAAATAACCCTTACCCTTGATATAAAAGCAAGCTACAACATGAGAAGATGACAAATGTTAAGGATAACCGTTCCATTTGAAACTGCATATGTACAAATTATCTTTCTTCAGTTCCATTTGTTAGTACGCACTTTTGATTAATTACACATTTTCATCTGTTAATCTTCCAGATCATTGGTCCATCGCACTTGCCACGCCATTTGCTATTTGTTTCGATTATGTTAACATCAAATGATTGTTTATAAGCAGATATAAGTTATCATATAATTACGTAATGGAAAACATATTTCTTACTAAGCCAGGACAAGGAATTCTCCTTTAAATGTTGTTTGTGATTTCCATACATGATGATAGTTTTTTTTCTTTTTTATGAAACAAAAACAATGCATTAAGTATTATATAATAAGAAAAATTTACATAGAGCGGCTCATAGGACAATCTGGGATATTAATAGGATTAGCCCAACCTTCACCATTATCCATGGTTACATCAGCCCAATGAGCAAAAGGATAGGTAGGGATTGTCTTAATAGGTTGTTCCTCGGTAATAATACCAAGTTCTATTTGTCTTTTGATAAGACTATCCAAGTAAGGAATAATAAGAGGTTCGACAACTTTAAAGTTTTTGTAGTCAATGATTTTCTCGGGAGCTTCTTGAACGACTTTCTTGAGAATGGAAGGAATCATGGGCTCATCTTTCATGTCATCAATGGTGTAGAAAACAGGGTGGTTCGTGAAGATGATGGCGTTTGACTTGGGAAGTCTGCGGAGAGTTTGACGTTCAACTCTGATAGTGAACTTGTCAAAAGGAACAGCAGGAACATCATCACCAGGTTTATGGGTATAAACTTTAGATTGTAAAAGTTCATGATCCCAAGTTATGTACCAAGAAGCACGTTCAACAGGGTCAGTGGGTTTCATTCTTGAGAACCATCTTTCCATAGAAACCTTTAGCTTTTCATGATAATAAGGAACATCCTGGTGAATTATATCCAAGTGTTTGCCCAATTTATCTTGAACGGTGAAGTAACCTCCGGGAAAAGGTACAGCAGCAGCAACCAAATAGTGACGACCATCATCACGTCGTTTAACAACATAGAAATCTTCTTTGGCAAGTTTACCAATGTAATGCAAAGGATGCATTTTGTAGGGTTTTGAAAGGTCCAATTCTTCATCAGTAACCAAGTTATGGATACCGTTTTCAGTTTTCTTAAAGAGAGAAGGATATCTATTAAGCATATGATCAACAATAGTTTCCAATAATTCTTCACAGGCATCTTCGCCATCGGGCAAGCAGTCACAGTATTCCTTACCATAATCAGTAAAGATACGTTTTTTCTCCTCTATGTAGCGGATATACCACTTGTCCATATCAAGCCAATGGTTCAAGTCAAGTTTGAAGATACTCATAGTTTGATGGTATGGCCATCTGAAAGGTCTCCAAGGACGGTCGTCATAATCCTTAACTTTATCAGGGGTTAAAGAAGTTAATGGGGTTACTTTTTGCATTTCTGGTTCTTTTTTGTCATTTGACGACGATGAAGTTTTGGCCAGCAGTGCTCGACATTGTTTAATAACTTTGTCTTTGTTGATGATTGCGTAGACCACAGTAGCTGTGATTAATATCAGCTGAGAAATAAGTAGATGATTTTCCATTTTATAAATTAAGAGATGTGAG
This sequence comes from Geotrichum siamense (nom. inval.), assembly GCA_030568955.1. Lineage (NCBI taxonomy): Eukaryota > Fungi > Ascomycota > Dipodascomycetes > Dipodascales > Dipodascaceae > Geotrichum > Geotrichum siamense (nom. inval.). Next base: position 11,517 of record JAJMJJ010000445.1, on the reverse strand, counting down.
ATGTAATAAGGATGGTGATGATGGAAAGGAAATAATAAGAAAAAAAAATGTAGAAAGGACGGCAAGTGCATGAATATTTATAAATGTTTGAATCATCTCGGATGCATGGTGGATGGTGTGTAACAATCATACCAGTGGAAACAAATAACCAAAGTAAGTAACAAAACACGCCCACTTTGCCAGGCCATGGATCGCATAGTAAGTACTAAGCAAAATATACCGGTACTATTACTTGCATAGTCCCAGGTAATAGAGAAACATTATGTAATTAGCACATATAATGAAGTGTCACCTTTCATATTTCATTATCTCCATCTACCAATTCAGTTCAATTGTCCCTGGAGCGTCCCAGCCAAACAACCAAGCAAAAATAGTGCGACGATACAGCCCTAACCCTGATCCCTGGTCTTATCGATAACTCTTAACTAGTAGCAAAGTTTATCCTACTTAGGAAATCACAACCTAACGTTGTTATACTTTGACTAACTTGGGCCATTCTATCCCCGCGAGTTAAAACATAGGCCATAGACCAAAGACCACTTTCCGGAGAAAAGAAAAAACAACCTTCGGGATAAATTCTCTCAATTGGGAAAGTTCGGGAAAACCAAATGTTTCTCGAGGAGGATTGTCACATGCACAACGTTTTTATTCAACATCAGGAACTTAAATCATATGATCAGCGGGTCCATTCCCAAATTGGTCTTAGAGCGATGATAATACTGGATATAGTAGTTTGCTCATAGATACTCCTACCCTACCCGCTGTGCCTACTGTATATGCTGATTGCTACATACCACTGCTGCAATTGAAAACAGTACGTGCGTACTTCTACCCCACAATCTGTTCATGAGGACAATCACAACCGTTTCACCGCTATCAGAAAAACTCAAAATGAATTAAAACTTATCACTTAAATCAACTATAGACTCATAACATATTCAAAAACTCCATATAAATAACAAACTTATCATAAAACTCCATAAAAAACAATGCATTAAACTCCATGAACTAGCTAATCAAATGAAAAATCACCCTTAAGCATAGCTTCTGAAACTGGACTAGGGGGTCGTCTCATAAACGAATCTCGTCTTTCCTTCTTACCCGTCTTCATATCCATACACTCGTCATCTTCCTTGTCAAACTTAATGGCTACGCTGGGTCTTCGAACATGATGTCTTCTTTCCCCATCCAAAGATGATTCACGAGGATGTTGGGCCATAGCCGATGAGGCTGGGAATCGCGAGTTTAAAGTAGGCGATAGTGGTGGTGATAGAATGTTGTTACTACCATGCGGGTTATTAGTAAATGCAGATTTGAGTTGTTGAAGCGGTTGCTGTGGAGGATGTGATTGTGATAGTGGTGGGTAGTGGTAGAGGTTTTGCTGCGGAGAAAATGTAGGGGAATGTCTTGTTAGAGTGTAATCATCATATAATGAATGACGACGTAGTTGGTATGTAGTATGTGTACGATCAATATCAATTGGTGCTGTCATAGTTTTAAAATAATTAACATAAATAATAAAATGTAGAATCAGCTCAAAAAAGGGGTTATTTGCTGATCCTTTTATACTGATTTCAAATTCATATAAAATAAGGGTAAATGAGGGGAGTTTTTCATAGACCACTTTTACCCCAGAAAAAATAAATATAAAATTTAAATAAAAAATCACGAGTTTTTTTTTTCGTGCCTTCTTTCAAAGTTGCTTTTGGAAACTTTTTTTTTTTTTTCAGGGTTCTGCGAAATCTTAGTTTTGGGAAATCACCACTATCTCCACGTGATATCTTAACACTATTTCATTTGCACACTTGTACACCCAATCGATGCTATGGAGTTATAAAAAAAATTGGCATGTCTATTAGCAAACATGCAAAAACATATGTTTCGTTTATACACTCTATTGATTCTAGATTGTGGACTGGTTTTTGTTTTTCTCGTACGTGTTCATATACAAAGAGAATATATATATATATATGTACATATACATAGATGGTACCTATGTACATAACGTGTGTACATACACATGTGTTGTACGTCGTATATTAACTCAGTATTTCCCTCGTTTCCTGGCATTAACCATCTATGCTCTATCATCCTTCACCTATACGATTTTCATTTATTCATTTATTTTTTCTTTTTTCTTCGGCGGTAGCAACTCCTCCACATAATTAACTATATAATGAACATACATATATTACATCAATTATTACTGATTGCATTAGATACCACTCTCATTAACCCATTTATTCCTTCAACCATCCATTTAGCAAACGTCCCTTTACCTCCAACTGATACTGAGTAAGCAATCGGAACCTTCGATGATGTCATCCGACTACCGCTAAACATATCAACTCTATCTGAATCAGGGCTCATTAAATCTTCTCCATACCCTGTCATCATGAAACTACTACTACTAGGAGCACTGGTACTTATAACAGGAGCAGCAACAACAACTGGAAAATTACTAGCAGAAGTCCCACTAGTAGCAACAGAAGTAGTAGCTGCACTACCACTACATCCATTGCTATTTATTAAACTATCCGTACTAACATTCTCTGATCGATGCATTTCAATCCCATTAATGCCCATAGGAAGGGAATTGGCCCACTCAAATAGTTGATCCATTTCTTCTTCACTTCCACCCTCCGCTGCAACAAAAATCATTTGGATCGGTGATACTCCTTCTTCTACAGTAACACTTGGATCCATTTTTAATCGTGTTTTCTCCATCAAAAAAGCCTTTTTTATCGCTGAAAACTTACCTTGCCCCGTACTAGCTATCATTATTTTGTGATCTTGATAAACGGCATGTAGATTGTATATCGAAAATGCATTGTTGATATGATTGACAACTTCTCCTACTGTGGAACTTAACCGCTCTTGGTCATCACAATGCTCAACTGATAATATCGTTGTCACTCCATCAAATTGGAGTATTGACCCTGGAATACGCTCAAGCACATCAGCCATCAAAGGTTTTAGTTTCCCTTGCCATTCATGTGTCTTTTCATCAACCAAATCAATCCATTCATCAGATGAGTATGGTCGATAAAACTCTCCATCTTCTGCAATCAACCCAACTCTTGGGACATTTCGAACTAAACGTTCCAATGTTGTTTTCCTATCTTTACTAACAATGTAAACTATATTTTGGGGATCGGCAACCAAATTATACATCATGGTTAATTGTCGTTGCGGCGATAAAAATGGTCCATTTTTCTTCCCACCACTACTACCACCTCCAGTAGTGTTACTACTGCTACTACCATTTTCTGGTACCAATAGATTTCCATTAAAATAAGACGTAGAATGCATTCGTGTCATACTTGGTCGACTGGGTAACCTGGAAGTACTAGTTTGACTGATCGTACTCAACAAACTTGTCGTACTACTACTTCTTCTAATCCCCAGAGTACCTTGAAATTCAGTTGATTTGGAAGCATAATCCAAATCAAGAAAAAATATTCGAAATCTATTAGGCGAAACTTTCCTATAATCTATTCTCAATCTTTCTTGATCCAACAATGGTAATACCATTAATTGTCTTCTTTGTTGTTCAGACCATGCCAAATCCATATCTTGTAAAAAGTCCTTAATCCAAGTAACACATGTATTATTAATAACCAAGTCATTCAAAATTGTCCATCTTCTTTCTTTTTCTGCATCTGGCATTGTAATAGCTGTATAAAATGCTTCTGCCATTTCTCTTCTATCCCATGGATTCACCAACAATGTTTCATTACCTAATACTGATGCTGCACCTGTAAATTCCGATAATATTAAAGGACTGTTCATTCGATTGCAATAAATAAATTCGTGACATGTTAAATTCATTCCTTCTCTAACCGATGTTACTGCAAACGCTTTGGCTTCTGCCAGTAATGCAATATACTGAGCAAACTCAATATCTTGATGAAGAAAAACACAAGGCTGTTTGGATGCAAAGTTCCTCCGCATTAAATTGATCCGATCCACAATAGCAGTGACATCACTTTCCAGCTCTGGTTCGCTTTTATTCATCAAACAAACCTGAATAAAAACAACCTTATCAATAAATTCTGGATGTGTTTTTAAAAATAATTCATATGCTTGTAACTTTTGTTTTACTCCCCTAATGCTATCTAATTTATCTCTCCCCACAATTAATTGACTTCCTTGCCATCTTTCTCTTATTAGAGTTCTCCATCTCAAAACTTCTTCATCTTCCAAACATAATTTTAATGAATCTGGATCAATTCCAATAGCATCTACTACCACAGAAACAAACTTTTTTTGTAGCTTTATCCCAAATGGAGTAGTATCGACGGCCAAAATTCTATTACAAGTTTGTAAAAAATGCCTTGCGTATTCAGGAATTTGAAATCCAATACAATCTGAAGCCAACATTCCATTCAGCAATGGTAACCTTGCTGCCAAACATCTAAAAACTTCGCTTGATGGGAATGCAACATGCATAAAGAATCCAATTTTTGCATTGGGTAACTTGTCTCTAACCATTTTCGGGACCAACAACAGATGGTAATCATTAATCCATATACTATCACCTTCTTTGTAAGTATTTACTATACCATTTGCAATAGCTTGATTCATAGCTTTATACAATTCCCATGAATGATCTTCATAAGCCTTCGATTTTGGATTATCTGGAATCTGATAATGTAAAGTCGGCCATAAGATTTGCTTGCAATAATGATTATAATGACCTTCTGTAGTTTGATCAGATACAAATACTGGTTTACAAGAATATTCTGATACCAGCGTACTTTCAATATCCTTTTTAGTTGTTGAATCCAAAGTATCTGTAGGAAAACCTAATGAACCTACCCACATCACTTCATCAATCAAGTGATCATTTTGAGCTCTGTGAACAGCATTTTTCAATCCTCCATTACCAGCTGTTTGTGGGTCAACTCTCCAAGGAGCATTTGCAAACATTTCCATCATATCACTTGTCATTCTTCTTCCTCTTGTACCATTTCTTCCCACATATTTCAACAATGGACTTAAAGTAGCCGAAATTAATGGGTGTTGTTCTCCTCCACCTGAATTTAATTGTTGTTGTTGATGTTGTTGTTGACTTTGTTGTTGTTGTTGTTGCAGTTGTTGTTGGTGTTGTTGTAGAGAAGAATTTACTTCCGAGAGTTTTGGTTTCAATGTTGTTATCACGCCAGTACCTGAAGTTCTCCCCATTCTCACCGAAGTTGGTTCTGCTACTTTTTGCTTTCTTGGTTCTACCAAATCCTTTGCAGGAGGAGGAGAACTAGCTCTTGATTGAGGTAATGCTCTGCTTTTACTTGAAGTTCCAGTGCCATGCCCTGAAAAATTAAGCTGTAAAAATGCTGCAGGGGAGGAAGATCTTGTTGATTCTCTTGAATGAGATTTTACCGGAGGAGCTTGTTCAGAGGGGTCTAAAAAGTGTGTTGCAGCAGATAATATATGTCGTTTGCCATCGTTGTTGTCATTATTATTGGTATTACTATTAGTACTATTGGTAATATTACAGTTACCTGCACCCGAAAAGAATTCTTGAACAGATTCTCTTAGATTCGAAGTACTATTATGGCTTGCGTTGAGATAATTGAGCGATGGTAATAAATCTGGAAGATCATTTGGTTCTGGCTCTTCTGATATTTCGGGTGATAAGAATTGTGATGATATGATCGAGTTTTCTCTCCGGGCGAACAAAGTATCATCTTGATCTAGATCAAAGGAGACAGTATAAGGTAAGAATCTACAAATTAGTTACTAAATCAACCAATCATAAAAATTTAAAGGAACATACATTGAAGCCACGATCAAAGTCATTATTTTGAATTGAATTGGAGAGAAATGTGGTGAAAAGAGGGCTGTTCTGTCGATACAAAAGTTGCCTTACAATAGGAGAAATGGCCCTTGCCCTGATGCGTGAAGTGATGGCTCCATGTAATGGCAGAGTCCAAAGTAGGCTGTACCACCAGGTGTTACGCATTCATGGGTGGTAGAGTTGATGGTGTAGAGACTCTGGCAATTTCTAATCATGCATCTACAGAAATAAGTAGCACTAATACTGTGTACTGAATGTTGATAGATAGTAAATAAGCAGTTGATTGTTATATCAAATCAGGTAATTGCAAGACACAATTTGTCGGCTTGATGTATTAATTAGTGGAAACCGTCCATTTGAATAACCAAGCACTACTGATTGACCAGTTTTCCCGTTTGGCTTACAGCAATTTGTTTCGCTGTGATTCAGTAGCCCAAAAATAAAAAGATCGTGAAAGTATACATGTGCTGATATGTTCTGCTGCGTACTGAGATGTACCGCCGTTATAATTGTATTGTAGTTTAGTTCCTATCGCCATCACTACTCTGCCAATCAATCAACTTTCTCCCTCGATTTCTTGTTGTTGGTCGCGTTTATTATCTTTATTGAATTTGCTGTGGAGATCGTGTTTTATAACGTTTTTTCATTTTGGTTGGTGTCTTTTTTTTTCTCCCGAAGAAAGCTATTTGCCTTTTTTATAGCAGCCACCAAAAACGAACATAAAAACAACAGTAACCAAAAAAAAAAAAAAAATCCCTCTCCTTGCCTTCTTTAAAAGTCTTCTTTTGCAAAAGTGTTTCTTCTTCCTTTGAAAGCATCGCCGTCTTTGGATAAAAACCAAAGTCCTGTGATTTCAATCCCACTCCAAGACTTATCGCGCAGTCACCAGAACACAGGAAATATGAAGTTTAATAGATCTCTACAACTCAACGCCGTCCCTGAGTGGGCTACCAAATATATCGACTATGGTGCCCTCAAAAAGTCCATCTACCAGCTAGAAAAATCTACTGTCGCTAGATTACAAGTCTCCGGCTCAGAGGAAGATGCTTTAATGACTGAAGCCAACTTGGATCCAATCCCTACTTTTGAAGCGAAACTGAATGTTGAACTAAAGAAAATCGACGAATTTTATACTGAGATAGAACATAAGTTGTATCATCAGTTTGACCAGATTATTGCTGATTATGAAGTTTATACCTCAAAATTGAAATTGGATATTGGTAAGGAAGATGCTCCCAATGATCCATACCTATTCAGAGAATCTTTTAGAACTGAAAATGACCCACACAGAGCTAGCGATTCGGAAGAAGATGATGAGATTGAGCCAATGCCTTTCATCTCAAGGAAAACAAGATCTCAATCTCCTCCTCAAGAATTTTGGCATGATCAAGGTTCATCTTCTGGTAGAGGTGATTCCTTGGATAGAAGACGCTCAATGTCTAGATCTCGTTCTGTTGCTGAAGGTGCTACTCTACCTGTAATGAAATTCACTATTCTTGATGATATCCTTATCACTCTTAAAAAACGTAGCACAAACATTTATGTCTCCCTATGTGAACTACGATCTTATTCTCAAATGAATAAAACTGGGTTCTCGAAAGCATTAAAGAAATTTGACAAAACCCTGAATTGCCATTTAAGAGATCAATACATGACAAATGTTCTATCAAACACCTACATCTATGCTAGAGAAACAGAAGCATTCTTGGATGAAAGAATCAATGAGGCTATTACTTTATACTCGAAATTGGCTACAAATGGTGATTTCCAGCTGGCTAGAACAGAATTAAGATTGCACTTAAGAGAACACATTGTCTGGGAACGAAATACAGTATGGAGAGATTTAATTGGCATTGAACGTAAAGCCCATGCCGCTACTGTTGGTGCTAATGATGGGTCTGTTAAACTCCAGGGTGAATCCATTATAGAAAAACCTGTCTATGTTGAACTTTGGGGTGTCAATATCCCGGCTTTTTTGGTTTCAGCTGCTACTATTCGTATTCTCGTGATTGCAATGATCTTTTTTGCTTTACTCTCAGTCGATATTTTGGAATCTCCTGAACAGAATAAATGTTTGGCAGTTGTGATAACTGCTTCTTTATTATGGGCTACTGAAGCAATGCCTTTGTTTGTTACTTCGTTACTAGTTCCATTTTTGGTTATTTGTTTGAGAATTCCTTGTGATTCAAGTGGAAATCCAATGAGTGCTCCCGATGCATCGAAATACATTTTTTCACAAATGTGGTCCTCTGTAATTATGTTATTGTTAGGTGGATTTACATTGGCTGCCGCCTTAAGCAAGTTTCACATTGCTAAAATGTTAGCAACTCAAATCTTGACACGTTCAGGAACTAATCCTAAATTCGTTTTATTTTCGTTAATGTCTGTTGCAGCTTTCTTGAGTATGTGGATTAGTAATGTTGCTGCACCTGTATTGTGTTATTCAATTGCTCAACCATTATTGAGAACAATTCCAAAAGGATCACCATTTGGCAAAGCGATTGTACTTGGTATTGCACTTGCTTCAAATGTGGGTGGAATGGCATCTCCTATAGCGTCACCACAGAATATCATTGCATTAGAAAATATGGATCCGGCACCTTCTTGGGTTCAATGGTTTGCTGTATCAATACCTGTTTGTATTGTTTCAATCATTGCAGTTTGGGCATTGTTGGTTGTTACATTTAACCCAGGAAGAAATATGAGAGTTACTGCACCTATTCGTGCTGTTGATGATAAGTTTAATTTTACACAAGGATTTATTTGTACTGTGACTGTACTTACTATTATTTCTTGGTGCTTTTCACATCAGTTGGAACCATATGTGGGGGATATGGGTGTTCTAGCGTTGATTCCTATAGTTATTTTCTTTGGTACAGGACTATTGACAGGTGAAGATTTTAATAATTTTCTTTGGACAATTATTGCACTTGCAATGGGAGGAATTGCACTTGGTAAAGCTGTTTCGACATCAGGATTACTTGACACTATTGCTCATGGAATTGAAGCCAATATTGTTCGAGGCCTAAGCCTGTATGGAGTGATGACAGTTTTTGGGTTTATGATATTAATTGTAGCTACATTTGTATCCCACACAGTTGCAGCTTTGATTATTTTACCATTGGTTCAATCAATTGGAATGAAAATGTCAGACCCTCATCCACGATTATTAGTTTTAGCATCTGCATTTCTATGTTCCGGAGCAATGGGGTTGCCGACGTCAGGATTTCCTAATGTGACAGCAATTTGTATGACAGATGAAGTTGGACGTCCGTATTTGACAGTTGGAAATTTTATTTCGAGAGGGGTGCCTGCAAGTGTGCTGGCATACTTAGTTATTATTACGTTAGGTTATGTGTTGATGAGGATTATTGGATTTTGATTATAACATACACAGAAACTCACACATACTATTAATAGAAATATTTATTTTAATTATATTTGAAAAAAACAAAAAAACAAAAACAAAATAGGAGTACATTACGTATTCTGCTATATGGTGTAGTAGTGGTATTACGTACAGGTTTTAACTTCCAATTGTCGGTCTGTGCGGGTGTGCCAAATCCCACTTTGAACTTTGGGATAAAGCACATTTATTTCCGTTGTTATATCATGCTTATCATGGTACTTCTAGTTTTCCCCATGACTCCGCTATGTGGTTCCATAATATATCCCAACCTATCATATTTAGAATATTTATGTGTAACAAGAACACCACTCTCATATTAAAAAAAAAAAAAATAAAATAAATTGTAACTAACCAACCACCAAGCACACGATCACATTAGTACATTAAATAATATTGAAACACATGTACTAACACTAAATCTATGTGGAAAGGATAATAAAAGACACTGAACCCACAAATTCATTTCCTATATTGCCAAATGTGATTAATATTATTATTATTACATATATATAAAAATAAGATTGAATCCTTGATACTATTATTAATGATTTTACTGTAGCAGACAATTCTTTTCCTTATTCTTATTATTCTCATTTGACAAGTATAAATCAATTTGAGAAATCAATGCTTCAAAAGCTTTCCCTACATTTTCATTATTCTTAGCAGAAGTTTCCACGAATGCAGCACCTATACTTTTAGCCAGCTCTTTCCCTTCTTCATACGACACTTCACGTTGACTTTCCAAATCACATTTATTCCCTACGATACACATTGGGACGCTTTCAGTGCCCAAAGCATTAAGAATCTTATCCCTTATCACCGCAATCATCTCAAAGCTTGACTTCGATGTAATGGAGTATATCAACATGTAACCGTGAATACCAATAAAATGCTTGGCATTCATTATGCTAAATTCATCTTGACCAGCAGTATCGATGATTTCAGTCGTGTAGGAGATTCCTTTGAATGAAATTGGATGAAAAAACTGGTTTTCGATTGTCGGGTAGTAGGATTCAACGAAATGGTGCTCGACGAATTGGACGGTGATGGACGATTTGCCGACGGCTGACGATCCAACAATGGCGATCTTGCGACTGCGTGAAGGGGTGGTTGTGCCTGGTGCCATTTGTGCGTAATGTGACGATGTAAGTAAGATGATATGAGTATGTGTGAATGGACTGATGGTCAAGAAGAAAAATAAAAAGGGAGGAGGGTAATGCAACAAAAAAAACACTCACCAAGTAGAACTAACTTAGATTAAATTATACTAAACTTGCGGTGTAGCTTATAACATAAATTATATAAGTCGCGTTATTTTACCGTTCTTCGCCCACCCCCCGCGGGAAAAACAAAACCTTAGTGGTCCCGTGTGTTTACGTAAGGACACGGCTATAACATTCTATCCAATTTCATCTATTGGGTGTACAATACATAACAACGTTATTATCATATTTGTAGTCACGATCGCGTTCCTATCGGCACCTTATATGTCGATGGAAAGGACTTGATCGATGATCCATTTTCATCACGGACGATTGTAAACTATATAAAACTGGACCAGTGTTAATATAAGCATGTATATTGCAATCATCTTTCAACTATTAATTAATTTGTATGCCTATCCCTATACTTTAGTAATAAATCTATTGGAAACTGGTAATCTCGATGTCTTATATTTCGCGGTTTCAAGGTCTTCCTTATTTGCATACCATATTTATCAATTCTCATTTTAACTGGTTCTGACCGAACTGCATAGTGTCCTCCAGGAGTAACATCCACAGCTTCCATCGAATTACTTTCATATTTTTTTTTTCTTATTCTAGTACAAATTCACGTTTCTTGGTTGGTTCGTCGACTCTTCGTGTGTATACGTCTATGACAAGTATGTAAAGCATTGATGCTTTGACTGGCTTTTGGTGTTTTATCCTGGAACGCGTCAACTCTTGCAATAACTTGCTTTACACCTTCTTAGACCTTGTTCATGCATCCGGACTGTTCCAGGATTACAGGTAGTTCCTTTTTAATTGTTTCGGCTAGGTTTTGTTCAAAAGCTACACCCGATTTGTCTACGACCTCTTGAGTGTCTCTTTGTCCATTTAGCGATAATTCCTGTATGTCCCTTACATCAGTGACATCCATTTCACACTTTGCGGTTCCCCGCTCTGTATCTTGCTCAACTCTCTTGATGTTCTTACGCAGTACCTCTGAATATTCACAATTGCAGATAATGTCGTCTTTCAACTTTGACGTAGCATTTTTCTTTTCTACCGAGGTCTTTTCATTCTCATTATTGGATGTGTCAATAGCA
>JAJMJJ010000444.1:0-13768 GCA_030568955.1 Geotrichum siamense (nom. inval.) | reverse complement strand
CCCTCTAACCCCCTCTGACCCCCCTCTAACCCCCTTTGAATTACCCGTTGATAATACATCTAATTTATTTTCTAAGCTTTTTAATGCATGAAAAATAAAATAAAGTGCCAATTTTTTCAAGAGAACAAATCACAAATATAACACGCAGCAAAATGATTCAATGATATAATAATAAATCTGATCAAAGTTCTATATAAAATCGCAAAGGAAGTAAAAAATGAATACTAAAGTAAAAATAAAATAGTCACAAAGTAAAACATTATATAAGAAAAGACAGTGTTAAATTTGCCTGATACAGGCTTTTAATTGCATTTCTCCCAGTGCCTTTTGAATTTTTGTAGTTAGGATGGGGCTTAACTTTTCAAAAATCAGTGATGAAACTAATTAATGCGTAATGGAAAAACTTATCACCTTCAAATGTAGATAATAATCTTTTCAAGAGAATAAAGAGGATTTTCGGTGTAGAAAACAAAAATTTGACCACCGCATCATTTCCTTCACAAAAAAAAGTAAATTTTTCTACATACATACATATGTACTTATGTGCATCTTTGTGGTTTCTTGAGTTTTATAAAACATACAATTCAAAATTTGAGTATGTTACTAAATTTTTTCCGATATCATAAATGGAATAATTTTCCTAATAGGGAAACATTACTTCCTTGGTTATAGAAAATGTATACTATGAAGTATAGTTTTTATTCTTTTCTATTATGTACATATGCACACATGTAGGTATGTATTTATAAAGATAAACTATAACATAATGGCATACCACTTATTTGAGGACTGAATATTTTTCTCTGTACTCTTTAATCTTGTTCAATTCTTCTTCGCTTAATTGCGGGGTCAAATATTCGACAATTTCTGTGATACCCACAATGCTGATAACTGGAACATTATAATCTCTGGAGATAATTTGAACAGCACTTGATGTAGTATCAGTAACAGTAATTTCTTCTCTATCCAATGCAAGCAAAACGCCAGCAACTACACCACCCTCAGCCGCAATCAAGGAGAATGCTTCCTTAATCGCTGTCCCAGCAGTAATCACATCATCAATAATCAATACACTTTTTCCCTTGAGGGAAGAACCGACAATAACACCACCTTCTCCGTGATCCTTTTTTTCTTTACGATTATAAGCATACTCAATTGAATCCCATTTATTTTTCATGGCTTCAGTTATTTCTCCGGTCTTAAACTTTGCATTGGCAATCTCTGATAATTTTGCAGCGGTTAAAGCGGCTAAAGAAATTCCTTTATATGCTGGTCCAAATAGTACTTGAAAGTTATTGTTACCAGAAGAAGAGAACTTGGCTTCGTTTGTGAAAATGGTTTCAGCATAAGCTGTCGCAAGATTAGACAAATGTAGTCCGGTGTTAAAATGTCCAAGGTTAAAAAAATAAGGAGAAATACGACCTGATTTTAAAGTGAATTGACCGAATTTCAGAGCAGATGATGACATAGCATCCTCTATAAAAGTTTTTTTATGCTGAGAAGTCATTGTGATTGTTTAATATCGAGTATCGTAATTCGTACTAGGGGGAAAAAGTTGTCTTTCTGTTTTTTTTTATTGGGAGTTTTGGTAAAGTATGTATTTAATACATATGTCAAAAGTTACATTAGCATTAGTAATCATGTATTATTCAATTGTTCTTCGTTAATTCAGTAGTATCGCTTACTTTCACAATGGAATTTCTCAATGATAAGCCTACAGTATGGTATTTTACCTTCAAGTGATTACCCTTCTGGGTAGATGTAATTTTAAATTAAAAAATAAATGTATTTTCATTGCTAATGAACACTATTTATATATCTTCCACCACCTGGGAATTAATTCAAATATGTGTTATGTTTATGCATATGAATTGCGAACTAAGACTTGATTTAGTGGTTGTAACTTATCAATTCATTTTCGCATACATTAAGAAGTAATTATAAAATGGAAATGAATATAGAAGTTATATAAATGCGACGCTGATGGTTCAATCAATTTACGGTCACTCGGACAAGATGTAATATCTGGTGATGAAGGATACAACAATGGGACTGGATACACTGGGGTATGGGGAGGCAGTGTCGCAACACTAAATATTAAAGTAAGTGAGACCTTTTGATATGGTATCAGTATGTCAAGGTTTTATTTTTTTTTAAAAAAAATTAACAATAACAAATCTGAAATAAGCCCTATAAAAAATAGTGTTCAAAAACAAGCTTCCCCGCCAGGGGTCGAACCTGGAATCTTTCGCTAGTAACCAAATGATCGTAGGCGAACGCCTTGCCATTGGGCCACGAGGAACTGCTCATTAAAAGATTTATTCTAACTTTATTTAAAGAACAAATCCAAAATATTATAAAATAAAAATTTATGAGAATAAGGTTATATAATATGACAGTTTATCTTAGTAATGGTCGTGAACACAAACCCTCTGTGGCCTGGTCGGTTAGCAGCTCGCGCACAATTAGGTGGAGTGTCGGGTTCGAGCCCGTTCTGAGTCGGTTTGTAATGGTTTTTCCCCTGGGTAGGGTAACTCCTCTCTAGATGGCAGGTCCCATGGACCGTTGGTTTGTAATGATTTTTCCCTTGAAGAGATTATTCTCTACATCTGGAGGTAATAAGTTTCTCCATTAGGATGATCAAGTTTTCTCATTGCACGGTAATTAGTTCATTACTGATTTCTGAAAAATTTAGCCCCATCCTAACTATAATAATTCAAAAGAAACAGGGAAAAATGCGACCTTGTAAGCCTGTATCAGGCAAAATTTAACACAGTCTTCTTTTATATACTGTTTTATTTTGTGACTATTTTATTTTTACATTAGTATTCATTTTATATTTACTTATAAGATTCTATATAGGACTATAAACAGATTTATTATTATTATTATTATTATTATGTTAGTATTCATTTTATATTTACTAATAAGGTTTTATAAAGGACTATAAACAGATTTATTATTTATTATTACTATTATTACAATTAGAAATGTCACCTTGAATGCCTGGAACAGGCAAAACACAACACAGTCTTCTTCTATATAAAGATTTTAATTGCTAAAGTAACTATATGGGACTATAAACAGAATGATTATTATTATTTCATTTTATATTTACTTATAAGATTTTATATAGGACTATAAACAGAATGATTATTTTTTTTATTTATCCATTTTATGTCAGTTTTTTTATTTTATTTTTTATTTTTTTTTTTCAGACAAAGGTTACTAAGTGATAAATAGAAAATTTAGTCATCATAATTGGGATTATTTTCATGTATATCGAACTATTGTTTTCCAAGTTGTTATTCATACATACCAACCTAAGGACATACCTGCGAACCTGCCCGTACGTACATACCTCCCTATATGTATGTACCTATATTTACAAAGCTATTATGTCGAAAATATTGAATTCAGAAGATCAACAATTCTTGATGAATGTAGGTAACACAACTATTCAATCTAGACACATGTATACTTTTCAATCTTCTAACTTTCTTTCATTTCTCAGAGGCTGAAGTCTACCATCTGGTACACGGTACAAAATATCACCACCGAAGAATGTGACCAATTGAATATTAGTGCTACTCCAGAATATATAGCTGGACTGACCGAGTTAGTTTTCGAACAAGTAAAACTTTTGGGGTCCGATCTCGAGTCTTTTGCTAGGTAAGAACGCTTACATATACTGGCTGTGCTCGTTAAACTAACGAAACAGACATGCAAAACGTAAGACTATCAATACTGATGATGTTTTGATGGTGTGTCGAAGAAATGATGGATTGAAAGAAGTTATATTAGAATATATCAGTAATTTGAATGAAGGAAAAGCAAACCAAGCAGAATTGAAATCAGATAGTCCTGAAAAGAAAACGGATTAGTTAGACTCATCGAGTTTGGTGGGTACCAATGCAGTCGGGATGAAGATTTATAGAATTTTAAACTACTCGATGTCATTAATATTTCAGGAACTAAGATGAAGGGCTTTTATATGACTGACCTTTATTTTCTAACGTTTGATATACCCGTCGATGGCTAATGAACAAAAACAAGAAGTCCAATAAACCAATTTTACGTAACCCATAATAGAGAATTAATTCTACGTAAAATTCCTTAGCTTTTGGTTTGGTTTCTCTTATATTTGTTTTAGTTGTGAAAAAAGTAAATACCAGCATTGTGAAATTCCTTTAGGAGTTTTCCAAGCTCATCATTTGACATTTTCCCTGGCCGTTTATCTGACATCCCAGACTGAACTAAAGCATTTTCAATACCATTTTTCACTGATTCTCTGTTGTCACTTATTCTTGTACGCTTCTCCATTACATCTTCCAATTCTTTGACAACAGCACCCATTTTGAAACTGGCTGCGACTGTTTTATTTTTTCGCGAGAAACAATGTCGTATAAACTCGTCATATTCTCTAAATTCAATATCTCTTTCAAAATCCGGATCTAGATCGACACGTACAACTGATGATTCAACTTTGGGTGGAGGGCGGAAGTTAGTCTTACCAACTTTCATGATCAAAGAGCATTCTCTTGAAAATTGAGCCACAGTACAAGAGAGGCGACCATAAGAGGGAGTGTTGGGTTCAGCAATCATTCTCAAGACGAATTCGTGCTGATACATCAAAATCAGTCTTCTAGGTCTTTGGGATCCTTCCAAACTTAGTAACATGTATGTTAGAGGAGAAGATATCTGGTAAGGTGTATTCGAAATAACCAAATCAAGTGTTTCTGGGTATTTTACTTTCAAACAATCCCCTAATATGACATCTAATTTTCCATTTTCAATCTCCGAAGCAAATCTATTGCCTATTTCCTTTGCCATACGAGGGTCCATTTCAATAACAGTAACATGCTCTGCTTGAGCAAGAATATACTTGGTAAGATTTCCAGTTCCTGGACCGATTTCAAGAACGTGATCTGTAGATTTTATTTCGGCATGCGATACAATAGATTCAGCGATCTTAGGATTTTGTAAAAGGTGTTGGCCTATATCTGTGTTCATCGAAAAAGAGGCAGTACCATTACTAGGAATAATTCGATGCTTAGAAGTAGTTGATTTAACAGACTTTGCTCCCCAAAGAGGAACGACTTCATCTTTGGTCATAATGAATTATTTCGAGAGTTTTCGAAGCCCCCCTACTTCACAAAAATGAATATATATCCATTTTTATTTTTTTTATATATTTTATTTTTTTATTTTTCTCTCTCTTGGGAAAAAAGCTTTTTTATTATTTTTTTATTTTATTTTATTTTATTTTATTTTATTTTATTTTATTTTATTTTATTTTTTTTTTACTTTTTTTTTTTTTTTTTTTGCTTAAGTGTTTATTAAGATTAGTGATAATTCTCCCGTTGTTACAAACATCTACTTACTGCACAGAAATATTTTTTAAAACACGAAACAGTGTTGTTAAAATTTGCAGTAGAAAATGGAAGCTTTTCAAACCAAATTAAGGCACTTAAGTGGGGATGTTCTTAAAATGGTAAAAGATATCGCTACGAAGCTTAACAATGGACAAGAGGTACCAATCCCCAATGAAGTCAAGAAAATTGGCGTACCATTGCTGATTATTCTTCTAGGATTTTTAACCACGATTGGAATTAGATCAGTTTTAAAATTTGTTCTAGGATTGGAGGATGATAAACTCTCTTCGGTAATATCGAGTGTTAAGGGTGAGAGTCCTTTACAACTTTCTATTGAGTTTGAAAATGAGATTTATGATCTTCGGTTGACCAAAGATGATTTCGAAAATGAAAAAGAGATTTCAAAAGGTATAACTGTCGGTTCTTTTAGGTATGTTTTATCTCGATTTCTCACACCTAAGATACTTGCAAAGCGCAATAAGGCTGCTTCAAGTTCGTCCTTAATCAATCCAAACACTTTTTTGATAAAATTCGAGGGGCAAACTCTCCTTGAAGATTCCAAATACTTGAAAGATTTTGGTATTGAAGACAACAGTGTAATTCAAGTTGAGCACACTCGTTTTGTTCCAGAAGCACAGGATGAAGTTTCAAGGGCCCTCGAGGAGCTTCTAAATGAAAAAAACGAAGAGAAACCTGGTCGCAAGCGTATCAGGAACAAGAATAAAAAGAAGGGTGGGAAGGGAAAGAATAAAAGGAAAAACAAACGAAATCAACAAGCTGAATATGACAGTGATGAATTTGGTGATGTTGATTTTCCTGAACCAGTCGTCAAACCGCCTACTCCCAGAGAACAGATCGACAAAGTTCTTGATGATATTGAGAAAAATATAGTTCCTTTAATTACTATTTTCATCAACAATACTCCCTCATCGAAAACAGAAAGAGAGGATGAACATCACAAAATATCAGAACTAGTTTTGTTAAAAATGTTTGCAATGGATGAGATTGATGCTAGTGATCCCGAAATTAGAAAGTATCGTAAGGATGCCATTAACAAGATGCACAAACTTCTTTCAAGCATTGATGATGTTAAAAATAATTACGGTAAATAACTTAGTTATATCTTTTTTTGTCATATTTTCTTTTCAATTCAAATTACAAGTTTCCTATACCATTGGACGTAGGTACGTAAGTAGTTATTTTAATTGTTAGTAGACACGGTTCTAGTTCATAAATGGGCTATTGTGGAGGAGAAGAGTTATCTATTTGAGTTTTCAGAAGATGTCGATCGTTTCTAGTTCGAAAACAGAAAATTGTGCTGTTAGCTGGTTGAATCAATACTTTGAATCTATTCTCATTGGCAACTTTAATCGTCCCTGATGATATTTTCCCTAAAATGGTCATAATAACAAGCTGTTATTCATTATGATTGTTACAAATAAGAAATATTTGTCGGGTGGAAATTTATATTTGGTTGTAGATATTGTAAATATAATTATGAATATTAAGTTGGTAAATTTTTTTTTGCTCAATTTCATCAATTGGATATACACTTATAAAACTGATTACTTAACAAAATTATTATTGCATTGAGAAGTCTAAAATAATATTCACAAATTAGTTCAATATGAGTTAACCCAAAAGATTTTACCTACATATAAAACCATATAATTTACGGATTTCCTAGTACACAAAAGCTTTAGACATGAAATTACATAAACACCATAGCAAAATAAAGCTAACCAAAAAAAAAAAAAAGTAAATATTACGGTCATGTGATAAACGCGTAAATTCCGTATTCTTTTTCCCTCTCTTTCTTGTTTCAGAAAAACGCCAAAATTCATTTCCCTTCTGCAACTTTCATTATTTATTTTCACTGCCCTGTAACTTGTTTATTGAACTATTTGATGGATTACTTACCATTTTTATTCTAAATGGATGATTCTCGACTCTTTGAAAGTCACGATTTGAGTAGTATCAAGTTTACACCACCAAACGGCAGACAACCTCTCAAAAATACAACAATTGGAACAGGACGTGAATTCACGCCATTACTTCGAACTGTAGCTAAACCAGGAAAAAATAGTGGTGGCAGACAGAAAGAAAATGACATTCCATATGATAAAAAAGGTGTTTTGTCTTTTGACGAAGTAGAATTATCCCATAGTATAGAAAGTTTAAATGAACCTGCAACAAATTTCGCGATTCGAAATGTGGGAAGTGGTAGTGTTACAACGGATGCTAGAACTTTGGGAAAGATTACAAATTTAGAAAATGAAGGATTACCATTAAGGAAACAAGAAGAACAACTTCAGAAATTGTCGAATGAAAATTTGGATTTGAAATTCAAGTTAAGCTTTTATGAGGAAAGATTGAAGTTATTTGAGACTGGTAACGATGGATTGGATCAAATTCAGAAACTGTCCCAAGTGAATCTGAAGTTGAAAGCTGATTTGGAAACGATGCGGAAAGAGATAAGTAGGCAGAAACAGGAATTAGATTCCACGAAAAATAAAGGAGGTGGAACTGTGTTAAAGGATCAAGAAATACAGAACCTTCGAAAGCAATTGGAAGAAATAAATACCAAACATCAGAAAAAAAATGATGAAAATGAAGACATACTTGATCTTTACAAGGAACTTGAAGAATTACAAAACGAAGTCGATGAAAAGGAAGCAGATCTGCAAAAGTCTGAACGCAAAGTCAAAACTCTTGAAGGAAATTTGGAAGATATGCAATTTGAATTGGATCGTACTGAAATCCACCTGGATGAAAAAGACGAAGAAATAAAAGATCTACAGTTAGAACTACAACGACTTCAAAGTCGGCCAAGTAAGAAGGATAATGAAGTAAATGAAGATCTGAAAAACGAAAATATGCACCTGAGGCATCAAGTTGATGAGTTGAAAGAAAAGTTTGATCATGCCAAAGGGGATTTTGAGTTAGTTGAAGATGATTTGAAGAAGCAACTTCGAGATACAAAAAATGATTTAGAAACTGAGATACAACAAAATATTTATTTCGATAAAAAGCACAAGAAACTACAAGATGAAATGGAATTGTTAAAAAGGAGATATGAAAGTAGAACTTTTGAGAGTACTTCAGAATTTGATGCTCTGAAAAGTAAGCTATTATCTACTGAAAAGAAAAGAGATGAATTTTTAAGAGGATTGAATGATTTGGAATTACGACTTTCTACTCAGACCCAACTTAATGAAGACCTGAATCTATCAATCGAACAACTTCAAGACGATTATGAAACTGTTTTGACCGAGAATAACAATTTAAGAGAGAATATTGAAGAGTTGAATAACGTAAAACTTGAGAACGAAACAATGGAGAACGAACTGCGCAAGAAAAGTCATCAACTTGAAGAGTTAGAAAGCTTACGAATCGAGCTTAAAAACCGAACATTGAGAGAAGAAGAACTTTTTAAATTACGTAGAGAAATCGACATACTCACCGAACGACTTCATGACGCAATATCTACTGAACAGAAGAGAAAATCAGATGTCACATTTCAGATACAAAAAAATGAAATGTTGCAGAAGGAAATTAGCAGAATGCGTTCTCAGCTTGACCAGTATAAACTTGAAAAGGATCAACTTAAAATAAATTTGCAAGATAAATCGAACAATTTGCAAGATGACCTTCTAAATGACAAAGAAGCAGAGTTAGATCGGTTAAGATTTATTCTTATGGATCAAGAGGAGCATATCGGAGAACTTGAACGAGTTAATAGTGATTACAAACTTGAAGTACAAACCAAACAATCTCTACTGGACAAAGCTGATGAAGAAGCAGTTAATCTCAATAATCAAGTTGAAGAACTTAAACGTCAACTCCATGCCGAATCAAGATCTATTCCTAGCCACAATTACTTTGATGAAGATAACGTTCGTCTAATAGAAGAGTCTCGAAAACAACAAAAAGAAATATTTAATCTTAAAAGCAAATTACGGCAGCATGAAGCCGAAAACCAAGACTTCAAGCAAAATGTTGACAAATTGAAAAAACAGCTACAACATGATAGCAATTCTTATCAGATTTCTAAGGAACGTCATTATAGTGAAATGACAAATTTACAAAAAACAATTGACTTGAAAGATCGAGTGATAAATCAACTGAAACAAAAAATTAATGAAGGCTCACAATCGTTAGATTTGCAAGAACGATTGGACTATGTAAAGAGCCATCATGAATCACAAATTTCAAGTCTTGCTAACCATCTTAAGTATCTCAAGCTTAAACTTACACGTGAATCCTCATCTAAGAATGATCTTCTTTTCATGAAGGATTATTTTTTGCTCAAAATTTACAACTATCAGGTCTGCAATCAATACGATCTAAAACTGTTGGAAGAAATAGGTATATATCCGGATTACGAATTGATTAAAGAAAGTGGAATCCGTCTTCAAGGTGTTATATATATGGTTGTGGCGTGTTTAAGGTTTAAGAAGAGAGCATTAGGATACAGAACACAGAAGAATTTGAAGCAAAATTATTTATCCGCGCACAATGGAAGGAAGAAATAAAAATTAATTAATATATTTTACCCATAATTTGCATTACACAATGGAAAGAGACCTATCTCCTAGTCAGACAGTTAACGAAATAGTGTGAAAACTTTTTTTTCTTTAGTAAATTGAATTTTTGAGCATACATATATACCTAGAGACCTACCTACCTAGGTATGTAAATATTTGCATGTGTCTATGTAAGGGTTAAAAAATAATTTTGATAGACTTAAAGTTTACACAGAACCAGAAAATATGGAGGTTTCACACAACACATGTATCAATAGGGTGATCTATCCGACCAATCTAATTAATATTATTTTACACCTTCAAGGTATAACGAAATAAGACAAGACTGCTTTACTAACGTTGTTGAGTTCCAAGGTTTCCAGATATTAATAATAACAATAATTATTCTGTTTATAGTCCCATATAAGATTTAGATATTGTAAAATCTGTTTTCAGTGACGTTAGCCCATCTTAGGATCCATGAAAAAAAAAAAAAAAAATCTCCGGGCAGTAGAATTATTCACATACGAATCAAAAATGGAATTAAGTAAAGTAGAAAAAGATTATAGTTTACACCGAGGGTGCTAAATGGAAAATTTATCGTTCCATTACTGGGCTTGCCTAGACAAATATAACCACAATCTATTTTATATAATGTTTTGTTTTGTTACGTAAAATGCAGAAAACAACAAATGCATAGTGAGAACGTCGCAATCTTCTTTTAAATGTTTATATCCATATGTATGTAAATATTAGTAACTATATGGGAATATAAGCAGAATATATTATTATTATCAATCTATTTTACTTATAGATAAGATTTTCCATTGAATTTTAATCAAACTTATTACTATTATTTATTATTATTATTTATTATTATTATTTATTACTAAAGATTCAGCTCCTAATTCGGTATTAACACTTTTAATTTTGACATCACTAGAAACTTTTGAAGCACTATCCTTAACTCTAAATGTTTCAGGAACTCTTCCTCTCCTAACCCAATAATTATCCCAAGCCTTTTCACACTTTCCCTTTGTATTACATCCGGCAAAGTGAACAACAAAATCGCCATCAACATATGACCAAACCCATTCAGATTTGTCAGCATATGAATTCATTAATCGTTGTGGTACAAGACCAACATGTTCTTGGATTGTTTGATGGTTTAAAAACATGTGGATCAAAGCATCCTGTTCCCTACGAATAAAGTTAGCTTTGACATACATTGGATCATCCCAGAGATCGAGTACAAAGCTTGAGAAGGTAGATCTTCTTATGAAGAAAGAACCAGCGTTTAACCCAAAAAAATCTTGACATAAAACTAAATCAATATTATCAACATCAACTTCTCCTTTCTTCATGTATACTCCGTTGTAGAAATCTGCTTCGGGATTTCTGAGAGGGCGTCCGTAAGTGATGCGTTCAGTTAAGGCTTTTCTATTAAGAATATGCTCGGCGACATCAATTTCAGGGTTCATAATAATGATATCAGCATCAACCCACCAGATCCACTCGGCTTCGACATTTTGCTCAAAAGCTTCTTTAATAGCAGTAATCTTATTCCAAACTGGATGACGGCCTGGTTCAGCGTACTTAGTGAGATTGACATAGAAATTGGTGTAACCGTGATAAGCAGTATATTCGGCACGATTTTCTAAAGCCATTTCCAACGTTGTATTGCTATCCGCTTCCGTATCACTTGCAGTTAATAAAACAATTTTGCTGCCAGCAGGCTCAACTTTACCAGAAACTTTTTCGCTATCTGTGTATTTGATGTTTTCTTTAAATGTTTTGAGTTCTGTATGCTCCATACTCAAGAATCTACCCTGCAATTTAGAAGAAACAGTTTTTTGATCTGAACGACTTAGCATTTTGAAATCTTTCATCCAATTGAGGTATTTGGTCTTTCTTCCTTGAACTCGAGTTGTCAAGGGAAGGGCCAATTCATTGTCAGAAAGGGGTGTATCAGCTCTGGAGATAAGGTCGAGGATTGCCGCTTTATCTGAGTTGTTGGTTTCTTCTTCCTTAGCCATATTTTCAGACTTTTTTTGTTCAGCTTCTTTTAAAGATTCTTCTTCTTTTTCTTTCTTCAAACGCAATTCATTCTCTTCCTCTTGTTTGCGTTGCTTGTCTTCTTTTGTTTTTTCCTCTACATGTTCTTTCTTAACATCAGGTTGACCTCTTGAAAAGGGATCTGGTACTTGGAATGCATAGTCAATATGGCTTTCTGAATTCACATCGTACCTCTCCACAAACATTGAATTTAATGAGTAGATCAAAAATAAAAGACCTAGACCAAATAACAAGTAACAAGCGAAGAGTTTTCTCTTAATCTTAAAAGTCATGATAAAATAGAAAGAACAGGGTATCAAATGACTAGAGAATCGCAAAGAGAAGGCAATGACTTGAAATAATGATGGTGAAAATAATAAGACGTCGATGTAATTTTTATTTTATTTTTATATTTTATTCACAAGATGATGTTGTGTATTTTCCTCTGTGATTTTAAATTTATTTAGTTTTTACTAAGTGTTAGTACTACTCCTAGACTTAAGTCAAAGCTACATGTCTACCTACCTATGAATTGACACTTTATTATGCAAGTCTTGATCCCATTCTCATTTATCTAGGGGATGACTGTATACTGCTGATCCACTGAAAAATTCGGCATTCACCGTAATTAACTACACTTTCTAAAAAGGGATGACATAACATTCATCCCTGCTGGCAACAACCAGGTTCATTTCTATATGCATTAATACACAATGCACTAATGATGACATTTCCCCTCACTCAGGGGACCAAGGTCGCTATTATTTAAATAACAGTTGCTTCGCATGAATCTTGAAAACTTCTTCAACAACAATTGGCACTTTCAATGTTATTGATACCATTAGCAGGTTTAAGACTCAAGGACTGTAAAAATATTATATTGAGTACAGCCAACATGATGCATGTATTCTTATATGACCATTTGTCCAGTCTTATATACTTCACAGTCTTCTTTTATATATCATTTTATTTTTGTGATTAATAATACTAATAATAATTATTCTGTTTATAGTCCCATATAGTACAAGGGTTATAATATCGGATAAGAAATTTGTTATATGATCAGTTTCATAAGTGTATACCGTATACCTAATCCAGATTCGAGAGAGACCAAGATCCCTCAAAGAACAGTGGCTTAGTTACGAATATTGTCAAACAAATATCTAAAGGTGATTACTTCAAGAAATGGGAACCAGGATGGGTTTTACAAGCTAAGCTCAATTCGAGGAAGCCCCAAAGACTTTACCTACATATAAAACCATATAATTTTCCGATTTCCTAGCACACAAAAGCTTTAGGCTTTAAATCATTACATAAAAATTACATAAACAACATAGTAAAATAAAGCTAAAAAAAAAAAATAAAATCGATGAAATTAAATAAAAAATACAGATGGAGAGGGTTACCCTTCCCAGGAGAAAAAAACATTACAAATCGACTCAAGACGGGCTCCAACATCAGAATCCACTCAATTGTGCGCGAGCGGCTACACTACCGACCACACCACTGAAAGTAATAATAATAATAAATCTGATTAAAGTCCTATATAAAATCTTATGAATAACAATTAAATAAATACTAATGTAAAATAAAATAATCACAATAAATAAATAAATCATTCTGTTTATAGTCCCATATGTTTACTTATGTATGTGCGTGTTTTGTACTTTAGCACTTAAAGTAGCTACAAGTACATCCACAATGTATTTATATAAAAGAAGACTGTGTTTGTGATTTGCCTGATACAGGCTTTCGCGGTCACATTTCTCACTGTGCGTTTGATAATTCTGCATTTAGTAGCGGCCAGGGTTA
>JAJMJJ010000443.1:0-13782 GCA_030568955.1 Geotrichum siamense (nom. inval.) | reverse complement strand
TTTTATTTTATTTTATTTTATTTTATTTTATTTTATTTTATTTTATTTTATTTTATTGTATTTTATTGTATTTTATTTTATTTTATTTTATTGTATTTCAGCTTAGTTCCATAACTGTTCAGAGTGATGAACCTTTATTTCATTCACTACAAATTGTAATATATATATATATATATATATATATATACCTAGGTATATATAAATTTCTTGACCAGGTATAAACCCATTGATTATTTTTAATATTATCAAAAAAAAAATTAAGCCATAAAATTAATACACTCATTTCTATCCAGTGTTCTACTATATAAATTTTTTTTTCTTCTATATCTTGAACATCAAAAAAACCACATTAGTCACTATCATGATCTGTATTATCGTCAAGTCCATTATCACTATCATTATCAGTATTATCGTCAAAATCTCCAAGTCCATTGTCAAAACCAGTTCCAACACTATTACCTTCAAAAAATTCTAGTAGGTTGGGGATTCTAGGAAGTATTACCATATTATCTTCACAAATAGCCTTTTTAACTTTTTCCAAGTTTATATCAATACAAACAATATCGTATTTGATTACATCGGTAGTGAATTCGACAGAATATTCCAAGAGGTCAAATATAGATCCGGTTTTAAGTGTAATGTTTAAATGGATAACTTTACTAATGTTATATGGAGTAGCAATTTGATGAGTAACACAAAGTGGAAGAAGATTAGAAATTCGAGATAAAGAAGAAGGCCAGATATGGAGACGGTCAACGATATCACTCATTTGCCAATATCGGAATGGGAGGATGATTTCTTCAATGTTGGGGAAAAGTTTCACTATTGCGTCAATTATGTCAAAAGTGTAAATTTCTTCGTTTGAACAGGATGAATATTTAAATTTTTTGATTTGTGGGGTTGGGGAAAAGAGCTTTGATAAGTAATAGTATTGCATGCCTTTATGGTCAATTGATGATAGGTGGGGGTTGTTTTTGATTAGTAATTTGTAGAAAGAATGAAATAGTTCAGTGTCAATTATTGAATTTTCGGAATATGTTTCTGTTTTGAGTTCAACTAATCTTGTTGTTGGACATGATACATATCGTGGTTGAAGAACTGTATTCAATTCAATCTTTGGTGTATGTTTGTGATAGTCAGAATGAATATTTGTAACCATCATTTCTTCAATTGGAGGATTTCCTACAATGCTAATTTTCAAAAGATGGGTCCCTAAAATTAATCTAGTAATATTTTTAGGCAATCTAATCATTTGATTTTCCAATGGGAACTCCATATCAAGCCATAACGATTTCACCGTATCCAAATCAATCAAAAAATCAATCACCTCTAGCCGCGATCTAGGTTTATATTCCAACAAAATCAATTCTAAACATTCCAAATTTACAAATTTTTTCAAAACTTTCATTCCATGATTAGTAGTTGGCGTAAAAACTTCCAATGTCAAACTTGAAATATTGTTATACATGTCAACTGTATCCCATATACGCAAAATATTAGAAAAGCTTCCTTCATAACTTCTAACAAGAAACTGAGTATCCCAGCCACACTGTGTCAAGAAATACACTTTCTGCATCATCTTCTCATCAAACTCTTCATAATCTTCGATAAATATAATTAACTTTGACACATTTATCAAATCAATAATACGTTTCCAATTTACATCGACTCCCACAATCACTGTATGAGTATTGTTTAATGCCTTACGGGAAAACTCTTTTTTCCAAAACTTTGCCGGCAAAAACCTTCTAGGTTTTCTAACATAATCCAGTTCTATATTGGTCTGTGCATTTTTAATTAAGCAAACAGAGGAGTAAATAACTTTCATGACATGTTCATAAAAAAACTTGCACGTCAACCCAAGATTGTGGATTTCCTTATATTCCGTTTCACAATATGTTGCCCACTTATCAAATCTTACATATCTACATGGGATGACTGGCACATGTTTAGGTGGCTCCAAAATGAGCTCGTCAATGATTCGAAAGATGATTGTTGACGGTAAATCAACAATTGAAACCATGATAATCAACAATAGAACTAAATCTTAATAGCAAAATAAAAGCAAAAGCAAAATATAATTATCAACAATCGTAAACAAAGAACGTGATTATACGATATTCACAACTTTGAAATTAATGGATTATGAAAAAGTAGTAAGAAAAAAAAAACAAAAAAATATATAAGCTGTGATGAACAAAACAAAATAAAAAAATTACTAGCTCAAATAGTACATACTAGCAAAATTAGTTCCTTTTTATTCAATCCCCCCACTGAACGGTATCAAGCCAAAAAGGTATGTGACCAGTGAGTTAACTGTGTTTCATACTCCATTCTATTCATCAACAATCAAAACACTACTATTTCACAGACAGTGATGGTATCACTGACAATGATATATATGTATACCACCATAGATAACACGTGGCCAAATATTACAAGGGATATGTGGTGTAAATAAAAAGAGCTAAAGAGGGTCCAAAGTGGGGAGAGGGAAACTAAAAATGTTGTTCTGTATCTCACACCTAATGTGACATAGAACATAATACTTACATTAGACACTCATTATTGCCACTAGTATTATTATTATTATCATCATTGCCACTAGTATTATTATTATCATCATCATTTCCCTGTTTCTTACATCAGGCTTATGCTATTTTCATTTCTTATGTTTCATTTAGGGATGAAATTTGCCTAATTTTCCGTCTATTCTATTCTATCCTTACGCACTTCACAGAATTCTTCTTAGGCTATATAAAGTGCCTTTGATAACCTTGGTTCTTGGATATCTTTTTATATGACTTATTTTATCATCACTTTTATAGTACAATCCGTTTATAATTGAATACATCTTTTTGTCTTATTTTGCTTACTTTTATCCCTTTTGCTATACTTCGAAATTCTCATTGCGGCATATTTCTTGCCTGTTTTGAGATATCCTACAATATTCAGTCTTTTGATCACCATTTATTCTGTGCTTAAAAATGATCTTCAGACACCAATCAATCAACAAAAGTTTTATACATTTATACTATCCATTTGATTTACCATGTCAATTCTGCTCTACGTACATGACTTGTATTGCCAGGGTTCGAAAAATTAACGTTTTGTATTACAAAAACCGTTGAAACAACTGTGAAACCAACGTGTTTGACGGTTATCTGCACCATCGCTCCCCAACAACTGCCAAATGGAGGTGAAATTCAAACGACTTGAAAAATGCCAACACCAGTTCTTAGAAAAAAGACAAAAAAAAATTCCGATCCATTTGAAACCATCCACAATCCAAGATGACATACGTCATACCTTATAAGTATATGTAGAACAGTAATAAAGTTTCAATATAAAAAAAAAATTTTTAACGAAAAAAACTTCGACTTGTAACAATAATAAAAAAAAAAAAATGGTCTGATTTTTTTAATTTTTTTTTTAGAGATACAACTCGCTAGCTGTCAAAAAGAGGA
Organism: Geotrichum siamense (nom. inval.); assembly: GCA_030568955.1. NCBI lineage: Eukaryota > Fungi > Ascomycota > Dipodascomycetes > Dipodascales > Dipodascaceae > Geotrichum > Geotrichum siamense (nom. inval.). Next base: position 10,315 of record JAJMJJ010000443.1, on the reverse strand, counting down.
AATAAAAATAGTATGTATTGTACCGAATGTCGAAAAAAAATTCTAGAACACTGTAGCCGCCCGTTTTAAAAAACACGACCGTTGAAGAAAATGCAGAAAAAGAAATGTGGACTTGACTGGAGAATTGAACAGTGGATTCTATTAAGAATAATAATCTATGGACGTTCAAAAAGTCGTTAAAACAGATAATGTCAGCACTTGGATGTATTTTTTATTTATTTATTTTCATTATTGCAAAGCACTCGTTACTTCGATTGGGTATGTATCAATTTGTGTCTACTAATGCGGGTCATTTTTTGTAAAACGCTTTTTGTAGCATATATCAATCCTTCTAAAATGATATATTCGGCACCTTGATAGACACACATTTTTAAGCCCTCATATTGATAAAACAAAAAAAAAAAAAAAATTATATTAATAGTAAGATTAAAATTATCCATATAGAGGATAATAATAGAGAAATTATTTAGTAAAAAAATAATAATGCTAATGCTTTGTATATGTACGGGATATGCTCTTTCTCTTGTTTTGATTTTGTTGTTGTTATTAACGTCCACGTCCATTCCTGTATGATTGATTCCACTTTCCTGATATTTGTTCTTGTGTTTCGATCCAGTCTCTTCCTAAAATACCGCCTACGCCTTCACCCAATCTAATTAAATGAATTCGTACTTTTGATGATGATTGAGATTCATCATAATTTGGCTCAGTCTTTGATAAATCGATAATATCAGTTTGATATCGATTAGGTTCGACTTTAAAATCAATCACTACCCTATTGTTGCGACTTTCAGGATCAAATCGTGGGGTTGCTGTAATTTCAAATGAACCAGCTAGTACTGTAAATGCTTGGTGATCAATACAGTGACTCATGACAACTGACATGTCGAGATATGAATATGGGAAATATGGGTCAATTACAATGTTGAGTGAAGTTTTTGGAAGGTTAGAAACCTGTAAGGTTCCTAAATTTCGTAGATACCCATCGTTTGGAATAGGCATGCAACAATTTACTGGAACCGTCGTCGTTGTATGATTAGTCGAAGTAGGTGACATTGTATAAAATGCTGCTGCTGGTGAAGTAGAAGAAGGACAACCGTCAGCAACCACTGACAGCATTGCTGTATCATATGTTGGTGCAGGTGTTGGAATAGGTTTAACAATTGTGAGCATTTTCTTAAACATTTTAGAAAATTTTTTTGTGTGTGCGCTCGATGATAATGAAATTGTGGATTTATCCGATTCAGAACTAATCGAAGAAGATCTTGGTGCAACGGCTCGTGATGATGAAGGAATACGCTGGCATGCCAATGATGATGTTGAACCGACTGGTGATGGTTTTCGTTTATATCCTAATTTATCCTTAAGAAAGCTCAAAAGGTATCGGACTGCTCTAATATCGCATTCCCCGGTATTAGTGCTATTAACCCTACTTTCCAACGGTGGAAGGCCTTTTGGATTCACCGGTGGGATTTTATATGCCAATCTTTGATCCAAACTTTGAACATAGCTTTCCAACTCTTCGGTCGACAAAATATTCAAATCTTCTTCCTTCTCGTCATCCATAGTCGTCACCACTCCATCTTCTGATGCCAATTCGTCTTCAAATGCATTAAAATTATTCATCTCTTCTTCAAACTTATCGTCTTTCCCTAAATCAAACGACAGTGCGGCTCCACAAACGGTCTCATAGCTCATTTATTATAAAGAGAAAGAAAAAATATAAATAAAAATTAATGAAAATGCAGAGTATATAAAGAATAATGGTTGTTATTGATAAAATGAAATGGTTAACATCAAAACAAAAAATCCAACAACGGAAACAACAAAAAAATTTTTTTTTTTTTTTTTTGGCGTTCCAATTAGGTTTTTATACATTTCAAATATTGCTCCGGTAATCGAAAAAAAAACAGAAAAAAGAAATGTTTAACAGATTATTACAAAACACCTATTTCATCCACCGAAACATAGCGCTATGGACAGCGACATCGGAGCATCATCACGATACTGTAGGAAGTATCATGACATCTCTCTTCGATTCATAGTAGTGATAGTATGTATGGAGATCCCGTCATATGCCACGTTTTCAAAATTAATAAAAATTATGGAGGTGGTGCTACAATTTCAATATTCTATTCGTCAAACTTATTTTTGTCAACTTCGAGGCATTATCATGAATTGTCGTTCCCTCTCATTAAATCATGGAAACATGTGCTTATACATATATTATGTAACCACTGATACGTTTTGTAACTGGATTGGTACAATGTGTATTGTTCAAACACTCTCACATGGCCATTATGTACAGGCGTATACCTACTGCTAATACTATGTGTACATGCTAAATACAATGTAGTGCTTTTGCATTCAACAGCTCAGAATATTATCAACCATTCAAATTCGTTTATACACAATACACTTTTTTCCAATAATCCATTATTCCATGTTGAAATTCATTACAGATATTTACTTGCCGTTGGGCAAAAAATCTTTTTCTATTTCTTTCTTTTTCCGGTTAAATCCATTATTGCCATAATAGGTAAAAGTACTTTTATCACTTGGGTCTTACACCATTTTACCTATTCTAGTAATATAATGTACCTGAGCCACTTTTCAATGATAAAGCTCTTGGCACTTTCTATCATATGTTACGACATAAAACTTTAGACATAAAACTTAAAACATTTTATCACATGAGAAATTTTTTTAAAGTGTAAAAGACGTCGCTACACTATTTTCATTACTTTTGTGTCCAATCATTTTTCTTCTTCCTTCTTTTCTCCGGGTTTTGCCCCACTTTCTTTGGTGCCAGGGTCAGCATTATTATTCCCTCCGATACTACCACCACCATTTTTCTCTTCTTCATCAAAATTTTCTAGCATTCGGATTCTTTTCCGTAGTTCACTGTGATCATCATTATGGCCATCAACAGCTACTCGTTTCCGTCCATCCGAACCCTCAATAACAACTTTACTCACCATGATTTCTTCTAACTCCGAACTGTCTATTAAACTCACCGAATCCCGTTTCGGTGCAGAGAGAAGTTTAAATGGCCAATCTTTATCATAAACTTGAATCAATTCATCGATTTCATCATTATTAGGTGATGTCACACTATCTGGCGAATTTTGCATAAATGTACTAGGTAATGCACAATCCTGCATAGCCTTCTCGGTTCCTACTGTAGTCGCATTCATTAAATCGTGATTAGTGTCACTCAAGTCAGGAGGTGTAAGCATAGTAGTGGATATATCTGCTTTTTGTTTCATAGTTCTTTGTTGACGTTGCTCAAGTCGTCGTTTTTCTAGTTTCCTTCGATTAATGTAAATAGCTGCATTCCCACTAGGTCTAAATATCCTTCCGCTTTCTGTTTCTTCCATTAATTCATCACCCACTATTTCAGCCAGTTGTTGATATGATTTGTCCCAACTTTCCCAAAATACTAGACAAACAGCGCCCTGTACTCGATCTGCTAAATCTTGTAAAACGTCTCTTGCTTTTCTAATTTTTGAGTAAAGATGTGTAAGGGTCATTGTGGAAACCGATGTATCACTGCTTTCTTCATGTGAGAATGATTCGGGTTGAATTTCCTTCATATAATGCTTCAACCAAAATCGAACTAGAGTTTCAGATTTTGGTACCGTGGTCAGAAAATGGTTGAGACTTACCCAATATTCGTCTTTTGATTCAGTTGATTCTTTTCTCTGAAGTAAAAAGTGTAGAGTTGGATTTGCTGCTTTAATAACATTTGAAATAAGAGACATACATCTTCGTCGAGCTTCTAGATCAGATTCTGGTACAAGGAGAGCGCGAATGATGGGGTGTTCAAGAACAACATCTTGAATTCTAATGTCGGAAATGCCAGTATTAAGGGCGGGATGATAAGTGTCTAGTCTTATACCTGTAGCTACAGCGGCAGAAAGCTGGGCACTAGCTCCAATAGAAGAAGACAATGTGTGATTTGCGGAAGCTGATTTTGCCCCATGATGAGAAGATTTTGGGGACATGTTCCACGATGCGGCAGAGGCTGATGTGAGTAATTGATCTATCATTAGCAGAAACTGCAAATAATGCGATGACGGTGTTGATGATTTGAAGAAATAGAGAAGGAAATCAAAAAAAAATATATATAAAAAGGGAAGGAGAAAAACAAGTTTTAAGAACGAAAAAAAAAAAAAAAAAATTCATATATATTTCAATTAATTTGCGGGGAAATCCAATGACAAAGCTTAACTTGATCATATAATAAAACCTGCTAATAGTGATAACTATAAATGTATAATCATAGAAATATCATTAAATAATATGCAATAAAATGTTGACTTCCAGTTACTTTGTCTCAGTCAACTTTCCACTGCCAATATTCTTACAACTAGACTTTCCTTTCCTTTAATTCTTCCTTTACTACCATCACTGCTATTACTACTCAGTACAAGTACTTTTGGTAGTACTAAAGTGCCAATTGTATTATACCTCAATCAATCAATCAATCTATTGAGGGGTTTTTAAACTACCCCTTCGGTGTTATCGCTGGCTTCTGTAGCGTATTACCTAACAATTTTTATAATCAATCACGCACATTAATTATCATTCTCTCGCTATAATATTCATTTTTATTCTCGCTCTCCTTCTCTGCCGTACATGAGTATCATATTCTTTCAGTAATTTAATTCTTATCCGGGGATATGTTTTTTTTCTTACTGTTGTTGCTGTTTAAATTGGACTTTTTTTAAAGCGGGAGGAAGGAAGGAAATTTTTAATTTTCGAGTTCCGTTTGTTTTTGTGTGTATGTTTCCTAATTAGTGTGGTGGGGGAGAAAGTCGAAGAAAAAGAGTGGGGGAGGGGTAATATAACTTTCTCTACAAATAAAACATCGGAGAAGTTCTAGATATGGTCCATCTATCTTCAGTAATGCGTAACCATTTACCATTGGCATTAATAATATTTGCCCTCCTTACTAATAATAATACTGCCCTTCACTTGATTAATAATGGATAGTAATCCAAGTCGTAAGTACCAAACCCTATATGGTCTGTCCCCTCTTACAATTTAAATGGACGGACACTCTCTATGCGTATACACAAAAAAAATATACCACAAATATAGCAATGAACACACTGACGTTGTTCTTAAATAGAGAATACCTACCTACCTACCTACCTATGTATCTATGTCCATACATATATATCTAGAGATTAGTATATAGTGCGTATTAGAAAAAGATGGAGAGGACACCTAACTGTCAAGTTGTAACAACTTTAAAACAATAAATCCGAGGGTATTCTGAAAGATCTGCCGAGTTTCTTTCTTACCTAAACAATTACGTGTAAAATATCATTTTTGGTACAGAATTGGATTCGATGAGAAAAAAATTCAACAGATTATCTTTGTCTACGGATGGTACTATAAAACAGTTGAATTATGGGGTTCAAGTTTCTTTTTACCTTGTATATACATATGTACGTACCCCAATGTGTATCCCTACATCCATAAATAAAATCTTTTGAATATAAAAGTTTTTTTCAAGTATATAGCTTTACTCACTATAAATGCATGTACATAGAATAATACATTCTTTATCGTGGACTCTGGTTTTACTGATTTCCCAATCGAAGAGGTTTCAACTTCAAACATGAAGAATAAATACATCAAATGAATTTAGAAAATAAATAAAGTCGTTTCATGCATATTATATAGAAATAAAGATCTGTGTCTAACAAGTTAAAATATAATGGAATATAATAATAAGTCTTGAATAATTTAATAATAATTTTTTTTTTTACTTCTTCATCCATTTTTCTTACCTGCCAAAATATCAGCAATCTCTTGTCTTCTTTTCTTCATTTCTTCAACCTTACTTAGTTGCTCTTCTATTGCACTGATTTCTCGTTCTCTAGAAAGACGTGCCTTATCGGTACCTGTCTGTTCCAATACCCATTCATCACCATTCTTGCCTTCTCCAAGTTTCAATTGAGCTTTGTGGTATTTTAGCAATGTAGGCCGATGAGAAATAGTAACCAAGGTAATGCCTTTCTTTTGACAGGTTTCATACAATAGACCTTCAACATCTGACGATACTGCTGATGTACCTTCGTCAATTACGGCAAATTTGGGCATTTTAAATAGAATTCTAGCAAACATCACCCGTTGCTTTTCCCCTCCGGAAAATACATCCTTCCACTGTTTGACCGTATCCCATCCTCCCTCACGTTGGGGAAGGTACTCTAACTTAACCATTTTAAGTATCTCTTCAAGGTCTTCATCTGCCAAACAAAGATCAAACATGTCTGACTGAGAAAATGGATATATAATTTGGTCCCGAAGGGTTCCTGTCGGAAGATATGGTCTCTGTGGAAGAAAACTAATATCTTGTGCTAAAGGTTTGGAAACGAGACCTCGAAATACTGGCCAAAGTCCAGCAAGAATTCGGGCAACGGAGGATTTTCCTGTACCATTGGCTCCTGAAATTAATAAATGTTCTCCTGGATTCACCCGGATATCAAGATCTTTAACAAGCAGTTCTCCACCACTAAGGTCCTTTCCTAATCCGGGAATGGCTATTGGTGTGTGCTCAAATCTAATACCATTGAACCCCTCTTGCATTGTGCCTTGTACATCTTCTAAAGAGTATTCCTTGATAATATGCCTAGCCTTCTTTCGAATAACATGTTCAGGAACTCCTTTAATATATGGATTCTTCACTCCGTATGCATTGGCATGGACTCTATGCAATGTTGCCAATAATCCATACACTCTAGCTGTGTATCCTGCCAGTTCTGCTAAGTCTTTAATAGAGTACATCATTCGACTACCAGCATCGGCGAGTGAAAGCATCAGTCTCTTGTTCGTAATAAATTGCTTCATTCTATCCCTTTCTCTATACCCTGAACTTGACAATGTAAGTCTTTCCAGTTTGGCATCATCACCACTCCAGTTAGGTAGAAATACTGGCAAACTAGAAAACAAATATCCTAATGCAGACCAAGAATATTTCAAGACAAAATCTTCGAACATTATATATGACACTTTAATTCTTAAGATTTCTCGGATATGTGATGTTAATCTAGCATATGTTTTCTTAAGAATAGATCTTTCGAGGGAAGTTCCATCATAAAATGCAATTTCTTCAGCGTTCGTGATAAGTTTGGAATGCGCATTACGGTATTCACCTTCAAGACGTGCTTCTACCGAGGCAAGAAAACCAAATGAAGGTGCCATTGCTTTGAGCATCCATGCAGTAGCGAAGTAATTCGAAAAAATACCAAATAAGGCCAAGGGACCTAAATTTCTTCGAAGTTGCCATGAGAAAATTAATAAATCGACAGCAGGTTTGCCCAAGTTTGAGTATAGAGAAGCAGCAGCATCGCAAAATCGAATCAAATCAGATGTAATGTATTGATCAATGCCTTCTACACCTCCATCCAGATTGGTTACCTTGTAGTATCCCAGATGATCATTAAGGTAAATATCGTGAATATATCGGACCAACCGAGTTCTAAACTCTAATGACACTTTGGACTGTAGAAACTTAATAATTGCATTGGTATAACTGGCTGGAATTGCAATTAACAGCCAATACACCAAACCTCGCATGAATTCTTTTCCATTTGCAGCAATTAAGTCTCTAACAATCCTACCATCTAACTTTGCTACTACTAACGAAAGGTAGGTTCTTAAAAACAAAAACAATGTATGGATTAGTAGCAACACCGACACCTTTGACCCAACTTTCGGGACCAGAATAGGCCAAATTGCACTGAATTGTCTCAAAAACTTTCTATTGACGCCTGTTTGCTTGTGTGGATTGTTCGCAAATGGATCCAAGAATAAGGCTCTATGCGACTGAAATGTGATATGTTTCGTTGGGTCAATAACCACAATTGATGTTTTTCCTTTGTACTTGATTTCCAATTCGCGTTTTGAAAATTGATTACCTTCTCTGAGAAGTCCTCCAGAGGTTGACCTTCTACGCATCAATGGCGAATCATCTTTTTTATAATACCTCTTAAGAGCTACCAAAGTTGAAACTGCAAGGATCACGGTTGCAAAAGCAGAGGCTTTATATTTCCTTGGAGCGGAGCGCAAGGTACGTTTGAGAGTTTCTGGGTCCTTTAAAGCTTCCTTAAGAAGTTCCCGAATGATGGCATAATTAGGCCACAATGTCGATATTGCATGTGCCATAGAGAAAACAAATGAAAAACAACTGCCGGCCTAACGTATATGTTTGCTTTATAGAACAGAAAAAACTTAACTTGACATTGAGATATTTTTAAAAGGTGGAGGAGTGGACGAGACAAAGGAAATCTGTGGGGTGTAGGGTAAGGGGTAATTTATATTTGTCACATGAAAAGTAGAAAATATGTGTAATTAATATTTTAAGTCTCTATGTAACAGTTGTATTCTTGTAAAATGTATACACTCTAGATATGACAGGTTGGGATATATTATGGAAACTTGACAAGGCAATAGTGAAAACCAGAAGCCAGATGTACTGTGGTAAGTATGAAATAGTAAGGATATAAGGGCAGGGCACTGTATGGATTTAGAATGGAAAAAGCCGAAATAAATGCGCTACATGCCAGGTTAGAACCAGTGACTGGGGTTTGCCACACACCCACAAGCCGGCAATTGGACTTTGAAACCTGTGCGTAATATCACTGCACGATACAGCAGGGTCATAAGAATTAAATCATGAGCTTGAGAACCGTCATCAACAGCTCAGTATGTATTATGTACCACAACATTGCGCGTAATATTCCTATGTTTGTTACCACTATCTTCTCTATCTTTTTTTTTTTTTTTTTTTTTTTCCTATGTTGATCCTTATGATTTCGTTATTTTGCTTTACGATTCTCTCATAGAGACCCTACCCAGTATATACATGATATGGACATATTATTGATGTGGTGTGTTCCAAAGTGAACTAGTACCTACTACCGTAAACATTGTACATAAATGATTCAGCTTCTGTAACGTCCCATGATTTCTGGGTTATTTTGCCTACAAAATGCATAGGTAGGTACCACCTACCTTTCTATGAATAGTATGTATGTACATACTACTTCATCCATTTTTTTTTCCCATAACGTTATTTAGACATCACGATCCACCACTTTCTTCAATACAAATGACAACCATTTACATACATTTCAGGGATGTGTAAGTCTAGTAGAAGTGCAAAAGGTCTAATCCATTGTAATGTCACGATATGATCTGGTGTATATTACAATTGAACATCGAAGAAACTTTTGAACCACCTGAAGGGATCCGCGACTCTGGAGCTGTTGAATCCCGAGATCTCTATCGCTCTCCTATTCTCCATTAGGAAATTTAGCACACTTGTATCTAGCGTCTTCCAAATAAGCAGCTGTGCCAAGGATTATGTGCATTTGTCGAATTCATTCAAATGGGAAGTTTTTCTACCAAAATAACAAGTTCGTCATGGGAGGATTATATAAAAACGCGTTTAACAATTCATCCTATAAGAACGTGCGATCTAGAGTTGTGCATCTGGAACATTCGTTCATGAGTTTGGACCATAGTTTAATTCGAAGTTTCCATTATGACCTTCCAAAACTACCATTCAGTCTACTACTTCGATTTTAGGCGGCACTGCTGTTGTTTCTGATTGTAGAGTGGCAACTTGGGCATTCAGTATGCTCTCGCATAGACATCGCACTTAGACTTTATGCCCTATGGTATAAACAAGTGCTTATGTTTATGTAAGTTATGTGCCTATAGTTCCACACCTTCATATTATAAAAATAAAAAATTGTGAGCCAAAAGTTTCTCTGTTTCTCAATATATACTTGCCTATTCTAGGAATTTAGCACGGCATATGTATATACATTTGTATTTAACGGTTTGTGATATCGTACTAGTTACTTTGTACTGCATTCAGAACCGTATTGTGGTCCCGGTTCCTGTTTTCCGTGTAAAGTCTATCACAAAAGTCTAACTACAAGTAGCTGATGAGCAGCATACATAGTACATTTTTTTACAACTATTTTAACTTGTAATTTACTACTTGTGTAAATAGGACTTATTCAAAGTTACAATATTTCAAAAAAGGCTTTTCGCTTATGTAGAGGAATCTGTATTAAACTTAATAATATGTGGAATTAACAGTTTCTGTAATTAATTTTACTCAGTTTAAAAAAACAAAATAAAGCAAAGCAAAACAAAAAAAAAAAAAAAAAAAAGCTATAAAGATAAAAATACTGCAGTCATATATAATGTTCAAATGATTTGCTGAACAACAATTAACTTGGTTTCATTTTGTTTCCCCCATCATGCATTGGACCCCTGTGAAAAG